>PVJS01006346.1:0-60276 GCA_004027185.1 Glis glis
TGAGACCCGGTTTCAAAATAAAGTATAAAAAATAGGGCCGGGAATGTAGTGCGGAGGTAGAATGCCCCTGGGTTCAATCCCCGGTACCGCATAAAAAAAAAAAAAAACCCTCCATTAACTCACAGAAAAACAGAAAAAGAAAAGCGATAAAAGCAAAGACAACAAAAAATAAAATGTCAGGCCAAAGTTCTAACACATGAATAATTATTTTTGACATAAATAATGTAAATGTGCCAAAGGAAAAGGCAGAGGAAGAATAATGAACTATACACTGTCTCTAGGAAACTTACTTCAAATATAATGATATAGGTAGGTTATAATTAAATGGATGGAAAGATGTCTTATGCAAATATTAATGATATAATATAATAAACATATTAATAATATTTATAACTGCTTAAATAAAATATAGTTAGGGGAAAAGCTAACATAAGATGGACCTCACTATTATCCTAAAATTTAACAAGTGCTTATGAAAGAATTCAGGGAAGATCTATATAAATGGGGAGATAAACTGTGTTTACTGACAAGGAGACTCAACATTATGAAGGAAATCAATTATCCCCATGTTGAAATATGGCTTTAATGAAATTGCTTTCAAAACTCTAGCAAAAGTTTTTGTAGGTATAGATAAGGTTATTCCAAATTTTTATGGAAATTTACAGACCACTGAATAGCTAATACACTTCTGAATAAGGTTTTAATTTTTAAAATCAGCCATTAAAGTGAGAATTGAGAAAAGATTAGAGGGAACAAACAGCCAGGGAATTGATTTAGAACAGAAACAACCTGCAAATAATATTTAGATGCCCAAGCTAAACTTAATTAGTTACCTTAAATATTTGTGTGCAACGCTCACAATATTATAAACTACATCTAATGAAAATAAACTCTATGACTCACAAATTCAGGTATCTGTATACCAAGAAAAGTACATCAGGTATATATATTTTATTCCAAAAGTCCCACAGTCTAAGATCCTTAAGTTTTGACTCTCTTTTGTACTTAAAAGTATTTTAAAAGCTACAGCAATGCTTTGCTTCCTTCCCAGGTAGAAAGAAACCAAAAGTTTGTTGATCAAAACAATGTCATGTTCAAATGATAGATCTATAAACCAAAGGGAAAAAAAACTCAGCTTTAGAGACAACAACAGTCATTATTGTTTATTTTTCTCTATTATGCAAAATGTATTTTGAGCTCCAGCAAGGGTTTTATTTTAGAAGAAGCTCCTTGGAAATAGCTCACTGAGCCGGGCGTGGTGGCGCATGCTTGTAATACCAGTACTTTGGGAGGCGGAGATCGGAGGATCTGGGTTCCTGGCCAGCCTCACCTATCTCTCTGTCTCTCTGTCTCTCTCTCTGTCTCTCCTCTCTCTCTCTCTCCTTAGTGAGGCCCTCCGCAACTTCGTGAGACCCGGATTCAAAATAAAGTATAAAAAATAGGGCCGGGGGTGTAGCGCAGAGGTAGAACGCCCCTGCGTTCAATCCCTGGTACCGCAAAAAAATAAATAAATAAATAAAAATAAAAAGGAAATAGCTCACTGAGAGGCCATCAGGAGCTGAACTACTCATCTTCACTCGTGTTACCTCCACTAACCTGGTTTCAAGGTGACCACAGGGACAGGAAGCCATTGGAACATGCCTTTGGGCTAGCAGGGAGGAGGCTGACCCTCCTGGCCACCCACCTAGAAGACAGCAGGGGAGCCAAAACCTGCTGAGAATTCCCAGTAAGTTACTCATTCCCCTGCAAGGCCAAACAAGTCTGATGACAACAGTAAATCCCATCCCAAATCCACTCCACCCAGGGATGCCAGCAGAAAGCACAGCAAGTCCTCTGTACAGCCTGAGTGGATCTTACCCTAGACGGCATTGTCCCCCTCCCTGCTCTCCTCAGGCCACTTCTCCAACCTTCCTCTCCTGCTTCTCCATAGCCCTGGACCACAGATGAAGGTAACTTCCTGAGTGAAGGGAAAGGTTCAGTTGGCCTTCCACATACCTGGGTCCCCACCTACCAAACTGAGGATCTAAAACATTTCTTAAAAAGAGGCATCCATGCCGGGCGTGGTGGCACACGTTTGTAATCCCAGTACTTTGTTTCTCTCTCTCTCTCTCTCTACTTAGTGATGCCCTCAGCAACCTCGTGAGACCCGGTCTCAAAATAAAGATAAAAAATAGGACCAGGGGTATAGTGCGGAGGTAGAAGGCCCCTGGGTTCAATACCTGGTACCGAAAAAAAAAAATAATATGTAATCCCAGTACTTTGGGAGGCGGAGACCGGAGGATCCGGGTTCGCGGCCAGCCTCAGCTCTCTTTCTCTCTCTCTCTCCCTGTTTCTCTCTCTTTCTCTCTCTACCTAGTGAGGCCCTCTGCAACTTCGTGAGACCCAATTTCAAAATAAAGTATAAAAAAAAAAATAGGGCCGGGGGTGTAGCGCCGGAGGTAGAACATCCCTGGGTTCAATCCCCGGTACCGCAAAAAAAAAAAAGATGCATCCATGTTGAACGTGTACAGACTTTATTTCCTGCCATTAGTCCCTAAACCATACAGTACAACAAAAATTTGCATAGCATTTACACTGTATTAAATATCAAAAAGAATCTAAAGATTTAAAGTATGTGGGAGGATATGTGTAGGTTAAATGAAAATGCTGCTTTACTGTGTATGAGGGGCTTGAGCATCCTCAGGCTTTGGTTTCCTGGGGGCCACTGGGGCCCTCCTCCCATGAATACTGAGGGAGGACTGTATATACCTATGGTTACACAGTGACTGACTCTAACATCCTTCCCCTCTACTCATGGGAGACAGCGGAGTCCAGGTGTAAATCTCCCATTGTTGGAGTGTTCTAAAAAGAGCAGTCCAAATTTCCATGTAAAAATATTGCACAATACCATAAGGTCTCAGCTTTTGTAAAATTTTTATAGAGAATGCAAGATGCTTTCACCAAAGCGTATTTTTAAAGCTAGTTTTGGAAAAGAATACAATCCTAACTTTGGAATGCATGAAATGCTCTCTTTGACAAGCAACCACCATTTACAGTGGAGGAATCAAAGCTCCTCTGTGGGCCCATCCTGTGCTCATTAAAAGGCCATATGCATATTCATCCTTGCGTGCTTATACAATATGAATTAGGCACAGCGTCAGGCAGGCCTGAAACAGCGGCTTGCAGCCCGAAATCTAGTCCGCCATGACTAAATGAATACGGGTTATACTATTTTTTTTCTCATTTTGAAGTATCAAGTATTTGAAAAAAGTTCCAAACACTATATCTTTTTTTTTAACTTTTTATGTTCATTTATTGGTGCATTGTAAGTTATAATTATACATTTTGATATATGTCAGGGTATGAACATCATTTGACTAAAATCAGGGGTTGGTAGAACTAAGGATGTCAAACTAACTTCCACTAGAAGCAGATTATAAAAGGAAGTTGCTCCAATTTGCTAGATTTTTCTCAAAATAATAACACATAGATAACTACGTATTCTTTTGCACATGGAGCCGTTAACAGATAAATAGCATATCTGATCCAAGATAAACAGAACATTTGATTCAATATTCATTTAGAAGCTACTGATCCATGTTTCTTTTTGATCTGGCAAGTGAGGGAAGAGTTACACAAATCACGTGCCCCCGTGTTGAACAGGAATGCAAGAGAAGTCAGTTATTCTGAGCACACAGGTGTGTGCATCCACACAAGCTTCATGAAGGGGAAAATATTTGAATTTGACCTTAAAAGTGGACTAGGTAACTCAGGAGGCTTTGCATGCTGTTGGGAGCGGGGAGGAGAAAAACCAGGATCTCTTTCTCATCCACTGCAAGGATAATGGCTCACACTCCCTGACAAGAGAAACACATAACAAATTGAATTAACTAAAGTTTTATATGACATGGGAGCCTTCAGTAATGAAGTCTCAAAGACTCAGTGCAAACTATTTGATGCTCAGCTTCCATGAGAAATGGGTAGTGGTGCGGAAGTATGATTGGACAAAATGGGGTACACCCTAATGGGAAGGACTGGGGGCAATCTGGCAGGCCAGTATGTACAGTTCTCCCTGACCTCAGGTACAAGGTGGGACCCATCAGGAGGTCTTAGTGGAGGTCTTGGTGTCATGGGGGAAAGGGTTGATTCCTCAGCTCAGGATCGGCAAGGTCCTCGGCTTAAGCGATGGATAAGAATTTCAGGATGCACCTGAGACATAAACAGGGGTTTCTTTAGGAAAGTAGGAAATACACATTCAAAGGAGAATGCTGGCCATCTCAAGAGGGAGAGAGACGTCTCTGGGGATCTAGCACTCTTCTTTTATAGGGGACTTTCATAAGAAGTGGGCAAGAAGGTATGTGAGGTTGACCTCAGTCCGGTAGTCTTAAGGCAGTTTCTGGAGGTCCGGTCACCTTTAAGGTCCTCAGGCGGATGGGGTCTCCAGGGTCTGATCAACAGAGAAGCTGGAGAGTCTCCTAAATTTACATATTTATCAAGATATCATATCCATCTTGTTAACAATGCACAGGGAGATTATAGTTTATTTCAGTTAACTCTAGGATCTACAGATTTCCCAGGAATTTGGGAGAAACAGGCCTGAGAGACAGAACATGTTTGGGGGAATAAAAGATGAGGAACTTTAGCACCAGGTTCTTATATTAAAGTTATATTTTACTTTTCCTTCCTTTCTGTCATCTCCTTCCCGCCTTTTTCTTTCTTTCATCCTACAACATTTGGAACTACTTTTATTAGGTAACTGGGCAGATCAAGGTGAAGGGGGAAGGATTAGGGTTTGGGCCACTGGGAATGACAGAAAGTTACCCCCCCCCGGGTCACTGCAGAGCCCCACCCTTAAACCCCTCCTTCGTGGTCATGGTAGATTTCTTAAATCTACAAGGGGTAGTAGCCTCCCCAAATGCATATATGTGAGGAGGAAGGTTCCCAGATGGAATAAACCTCACCACATAGAAGACTCCATTGCCCTTTTCCACCCCTGGAAAGCAGATTGCTCCAGACCCTTTCTCCTGAGCAGCGCCCCTTTACCATGGCCTCCCCTCAAACTGTCAATTCACTTTGCCAAACAAACCTTAGTTCTCCCTGTTTGCTTTCTGTCTGAAACCTTTCTTTCTGGAAACAAGGACCAAGGGAGACTCCCTGCCCACTAACACTTTCAGGCAAGGTGGGCCAGAGAATTCCTGTATCTCCACAAGAGAGTCAGAGTGCGCTTCCTGCTTATGTGGGGTTTCCTGTTGCCTTGGTGTCCTGTTTTGGGGTAGCATGTTCTGACCCCAACATAGGGGGTAGTCCTCATGCTTGGGTTTCTTAGCCAGGTGCATAATGAAATATTGCTAATGTTTTTGTTGTTGATTTGCAGCAATTGGATACATTAGGGTAGGATAATTAAAACACATGCATTATCTTTGGTGACTACTGTCTGTAGGGGAAAAAGAAGATAACTGCTGAAAATAGACTTGAAGGAAGACTGGAGTATTTTCGTGGAAAAGGTTCACAGTGAGCCCTCCATGAATCTGCAATGGGAGATGAAGTTTGAATACATCTTACAGGAACACTGATTTGAAAGAAGCATGTTTCTGCCAGACAGCTGGTCCACAGACAGGAATGGCGGATGCCTTAGAGACTGGACCCCTGTAATAGGTCAGCAGGATGGGAAGGATCCCAAGTAATGAGAAGGATGGGATGGCATCTGTATCCAGACCACACCGACAGACCCAGTGCAATGACAGCAGTATGGCGCAGCTCTGCCGGAGGGAGGAGAGGAAAGAAAGAGGGGGGAGCCAAAGGGATGCAGCACTGGGAGGGAGCCAAGCCCTCAAACCTCTGACCCACAGAGGTCACTGTTTCCATTAATACATGGCCCTGGACAAGATAAAAAGCAGACCAGTGGATTATGTATTACCTGGAAGCCACCAGGAACCAATATGGATCAGGCTTTGCAGAGCGATTCTGAAGAGGTAACAAGAGACAAAAATAGTCACTTCATGATTTCACCTCATGAATCTTGCTTGGTGACATCTGAAATTACTTAGTAATAACTTTCAGTGCTTGCATTATTAAACACCATGCAATAAAACTCTAAATTTGCTCTTATATGAACACGTCATGCAAATATAAATTAATAACGTGAGCGTTACAGATTCAGCCCAGATTACAGACGCTCAGAGTCACACTCTTTTTTTTCCGGTTTCTGCTTCTGGTTTAGCATGAGGCTTCTCGCACCCTAAATCCAGGAAGAAGAGACCTGGCTTAAAAAAAATAGGATGTAATAGGGAAGAAATGGTAATCATTTGAACTCTCATAGAGTTTTTTAATTATGAAAATTGGAAAAAAAAACAAATACTAATTATAAGCCTGTTTCTAGCTACAGAATATAAGGACGGTGACTTCACAAAGACAGGCACCACATGTATTTATATTTTATTATTTGACAAGTGAGTAAAGAATAGACCAAGGTTGTTTTGTTTAATTTTAGAGGAATGATGTATTCATGACATTGCTTGTAATTCAGGATAAAATGCTAATGTGGTGTAATTTAAATAACATATCCAAATGCAAACACATATAATGTGAATGTTTGTGCTTGTCAAAAATGGTAAACACAGGGTATGAAATCAAATGAGAAGAAATAGCATTTCAGGAAACTGAGATTGCACAGAGATTGGGTGGAGCAGCACATCCCTGTTTATTTTGTTGTGACAATTAAATACAAAAAATTGAAATGGAATATATCATCAAGATATTGACTTCCTATGTGTTAGTGAGTTTTTCATCCCTGGGACCAAACTACCTGACAAGAACAACTTAGAGGAGGAAAGATTTATTTTGGCTCTTGGTTTCAGAGCTTTCAGTCCATGGCTGGCTGGCTCCATTGCTATGGGCCCGAGATGAGAAAGAACATCATGGCAGAGGGACATGGCAGAGGAAAGTTGCACAGAGAAGCAGAGAGAGACAGAGACAGAGACAGAGACAGATACAGAGACAGAGACAGAAAGAAAGAGATAGAGAAAGAAAGAGAGAAAGAGAAAGGAAGGGGCGGGGGAGAAGAAAAACCCTTCCTGGGCACATCCCCAGTAACCTACTTCCTCCAATTAGGTCTCACCTCCCAGCAGTCTATCCAGCCATCAGTGAATTAATCCACCCATGGGATCAGAGCCCTCAAGAGCCCATCATTCCCCAAAGTTCCACTTCTGAACACATGAGACTTTGGGGGACATTCCAAATCACAACCATAACACCAAATTTTGGCTGATATTGTTAGATAAACTATGTTGTATGACATGCATTCACAAAGATGACACAATGACAAATGCACTTAGAGAAACATTATGTGAACAAAACGCTATTCATTTATGAAATGCTTCTTGAAACATAGCGTACAAGTTCCTCTGTTTTATTGCCTATGAAGATGTGGGTGCTTGTTCTCAACCCGAATCTCAATCATTTTGTCCTGATCTTCAGTTCAGTGTGGGACAGTGAACACCTGGCCAGCTTCCATCACCTAATAGACTATGTGATATCTGAAACTAATTAGAAGCTCGCACTGCTGCCCCGCTCAAATCGAAATAGCTCCCGTTTTCTCATCATTTTCCCCAGTTCTCAGGATGTGTCTTTCCCAACCCTTTAATAAAATCATAGAAGCAAATGCTTTCCTGTTAGCCTGGGGCTTAACATTGTTCCCCTCAGGCAATAAAGAACTAACTATGTGAAGAAGCAAAAGTAGCATCTCGAGGAGGGAGAGAGCCTGCCTGTGTTGGCATAACTGAGTCAACCTAGATTCCATTCCAACTTCCCTTTGCTCCCACCAGACTCTTTCCTGAGGACCCTCACTCCTGCCTTGTACATCCCAGGAGGGTGTTGGTGGGATAGGAAGCCAGGGAAAAGATATTCCTCACCTCCGACTCCACTCATTTGCTAATGACTACTCATCATCTACCCCAATTTTACCTTTTGTCTGAGTTAGCCTCTCATCTACCCTCCTGTCTAGTCGCACTGTTGTTTTAAATATCATAGTTAAATCCATCAATTTTCCTTAGAGTGCGAATTATTTGTATATTGTTTAAGAACAAGAAACAGTGTGTGTCCCCTAACTTATTCTCTGATCTCACATAAAATACGGTTTCCATCATAAAGACTGTGTACCTCTTTACTTTTAGTTTTCTTAGGAAACGTGCTTTTGCTTTTATTGGGAATGGAGATACTGGTTTTGTAACCATCGATTTACTCTAATTTTTTATGATAGGGTATTACTGTTTTTTTAACTTTTATCCAACAATCTAATTTTTCATAAGCAAAATTTGATAACTAGTCTGAAAAATAATCCTCTTGCAAGAATGTCCTGTGTGGCAATCATGCAGGCTTGAGTTTCTGCAGGGGTCTGCCTCCCTCCCTGCACCGGAGTAAGCAGATAGGTGGATGAAGAAAAATCTGAAAGTAGGAGAATGTGTAACATGCAGCAGTGATGGGTCAGCAGTGTTCTGACATTTCTCTTAACTGAAAACACAAATGCAAATGCTGTAAGACAATCCTCCAAGAGTCTCTTACATTTCTGAAAATATTGTGTGCAGAAGCAGCGATGGCTTTTGGTCCAGAATATCTTTTCAAGAATGTTTGCACAGTGATCAAACTTAGAGAGCCTTACCCCAGGTGAGAGGACTAATTTGTTATCGACCACTGTCCACTAATGACCATGTCTCTGTCTGGTACTGGCCGCCAGGTTTCCTCATCTTACCTAAGTTGGGAGTTTCCTAGCTTGCATTTCCTCAGCAGTATCGCAACGCCAAACTGTTCCACACAGAGAGATCTGAAAGACAGATAGAAGAATATTTACACCACCTTGGTTTTGGTGATGAGATATTAAAGGCAGCAAAAGTAAAATTTAAAAAAAAGGACAACAGCAAAACGCGTGAATGAAAACATTCCCACAGGAGTGGTGGAGGCTGAAGGTGGGTGCCCAATCCTACCCCATTCAGTTCGATCTCAATTCCCTCACCTCCAATGGTATACGATATGCTTTTCAAGCACAGGGGCCTCATCCTCCTGTCTGTGGCTCACGGCTTCCTCTGCTGATCTTGGTGAGGGATGCGTAGTGTGGACCTTATGGTCTTACATAAATGCTGTTGCTCACTTAACTTTTTGCATGCTTTCTAAACTCCACAGTAGAGCAGGAAAAAATTCAATATGTGATAATAAAATGTTTAATTTTATTGGGATGGGTCTTACAAGAATTTAAGATAGTTTTATTTGTGGTCTTTTTGTAAAGAAAAAAATCCATTTTTGGACTTAGTGCGATTTTTATTTCTGACACCCTGAAATCTAATTTATAAAATATAGCTTTAAATCTAGAAATCTATGTGTTTTTCTGCTCATGCCTCATTCTTTTACAGTTTTTCTATATCCAGATCTAATATACAGAAACTCCCATTATTTAGTTACATGCTTGGTATGTAGTCTGTAGGACACATCCTTTAAAATATAATACATTAATCTTAGGTGTCTTTCAGGAGAATAAGAGGATGTTATGTGTGTACAAATTGGTAAACTGAAGCAGCAAACACCTGTACTTCACCTCTATCTAAAATCTCATGATTGATGAGCTAGTCAAGGAAAGAAAACCAATGCTAGGAACCTTCATCACACAGAGAGGAGATCATCCTAAAGAAGAAAAATGACTCCTCTTTGTGTGCTGTGAGTTGTCTCTCAGAGCTGCTCCCAAATGCCCCTCCAGAGCAGAAGTCTCTCCAGGTCTGCCATTTTTTGGCATGGAATTTTCTGGATATCAGGTTTTCTTTAGAGTCACCTGTGTATAAAGCCACCTTCTTCGTTAAACATGTATTCCTTATGGAAAAGGAACTTTTCTTATTTTATTTATGTTGCTACAGTATCCTAGCTCATGAATGCAACATTTTTTTCCCCAAGAATATTTGATGATTTAATGAATGGCAGAGTAAAATAGCTCCGAGCTCAGACTCGGAAGTAGGAAGACATTGCAGAAACATGCAGTTAGTATCTTCATCTCAACTGGAAGAGCCTCACAGGGAGATTACTACAGACAGGCCAACTCTGACAGTATCTGGGGTTCAGAATGAGTTTTATGTCTCCTTTTGGTAATTTTTAAAAAGATGTTAATAAATTAACAAATTAAAATTGCACTACTCCCTTAATGTTATGTTTCCCTTGTTCTTAGCTTAATTTGTTTTTTTTTTTCTTTCTATCTTTTTGGAACTGGGCATTGAACCCAGGGGATGGTGCACTTGCAAGGCACTGCAAATGAGCTACATCCTAGCCAGTTAATGTTTTTTAAAATATGAACTCTTTAAATTACAAGCAAATGCAAGCCTTGAGGTTAATCAACTCTGGTTCATTTTGTGACTTTCAATTTTCTAAAATCTCTCTTACAGGGACTTCATGTTTAAAAAGGGGGCTTTCCTGCAACTTATGGGTGTGTGGATGGGAGAGAAACATGAAAACAACTGAGGATATTTTTTTTCTTTGCCTTGCACAAGGCAAAAGGAGAATTCTGTTATAAAAGCAAAACAGAAAACATATGGAGGAGACATCCAGAGGTGGAAATATCTTGGTCCCTGAAGAAACACGAATGCACAGCAGAACTTCAAAACCACCTTGGGGAAGCGATCCTGGATGGGTCATCAGGGTCAGTGCCACAGTCTGCGGCACATTTACAGAGGCACAAATGATCAGCTGCTGGAGGTGAAGGGCGACTTGCAGGGGTGGGCTGAGTCTCTCTGGGCAGTGCAGAAGCAACCACAGGGGCCTGCGGTGGGCAATGGCTCCTGGTGTCAGCCACAGCTGAATTCTGATCCAGCCAGCCTAGGTCTTAGCCCGAAGATGGTGTGAGCAACTAGACGGGTGTGAGGTCTCAGGCTGTGAGTCCTTCTACAGTGTTCCAGCCATCCCACATCTCAGCCACTGCTATGTTCTCTGCCACCCATCAAGCTTCCCTGCAAGGAGAGGTCTCTTCCTGCTCTGGGGTGGCCAGGCAGAAGGACTCTGTCCTCCTCCTTCTCCTTGAAGAGCGGTCACTCTGCTTCCTAGTTCTGCCCTGGGCAAGGAGATTATCAGTTCTGGGGGAAAGGTTATTTTCATGGCATTACCTTCTGAAGTCCTTTCAGGGAAATTATTTGTAATCAAAAGCTAAAAGTTTTATCATTTGGAGAGAAAAGGACTCTGACATTATTTTTGTAGCATGGGGTTCTCATTGCAGACAAAAGCAACCTTATTCTATCCACACAGTGCTGCAAGTGTGAAAGACGCCCACTCGGTCCAGGTACAAAGGTGCACCGCGCAGTAATACTGGCAAAGTGTATCATCGTTTCAGTCCTATTTTCGAAATAAAGTTATATCTAAAGAAATGCTCAAAATAGCACTTAAAAATTTTATTAGTGCATTGAAATTGTGCGTGACCATGAGATTCACAGTGATATGAATATCACATCCATATATGCACATAACATTATTATCACATATATGTGATAACATTATCATTCACATATGCACGTAACATGAATGTCACACTCACATGTGCGCATAACATTATTAGGTCTGTTTCCTTCCCCAAACTTCCCCTTTCCCTCCCCATTTCCATCCCCTGACCACTTCCACTAGTCTGCTGTTCTCACAATTCATTTTCCCTTTCTTTCCTTTTTCTTCTCTAGCTTCCACAGATGAGAGAAAACCTGCAGGCCTTGACCATCTGACAGCTTAGCATGATGTTCAAAGTAACATTCTTGATGATATAAGATTATTGATGCACTGTCCTCTTAGCGCATCAGAGATGATAGATCCTTTGCAGGGGACAGTTCTATCCCCAACATGAAAAGACACGATGAGAACAAGGAGTCCTGAGCAGGTTGCACGGCTCTCTCCTGCTCCTACCCTCCGGGAAAATCAGAGGTGAATGTTTTCAGAGACTTGACCAGGACAGCAACACAATCCCCACAAAATACCCCACATGTGTTAGCTGCAGGAACCTGCTCTGCTTTCTTCACCAGCATCAACTCATGCATCCTTCCTTGAAATAACTTGTGGATTTCAGCAAAGAGGAGGCAAATTATTAATATGTTGAAATTATTAATACAGCCGGGCATGGTGGCGCACGCTTGTAATCCCAGTACTTTGGGAGGCAGAGACCGGAGGATCCAGGTTCGCGGCCAGCCTCAGCTCTCTCTCTCTCTCTCTCTCTCTCCCTCTTTCTCTCTGTCTCTGTCTCTGTCTCTCTGTCTCTCTGTCTCTCTCTCTCTCTACTTAGTGAAGCCCTCTGCAACTTCATGAGACCCGGTTTCAAAAATAAAGTATAAAAAAGTAGGGCCGGGGGCGTAGTGCGGAGGTAGAACACCCCTGGGTTCAATCCCCGGTACCACACACAAAAAAAAAGAAATTATTAATACGCACCTGACCACTGTGTTCAGGAGGTCTGGATACAGGGTGGAGGGGTGTGTAAGAGCAGCTGTTTCTCATTAGCACACACTGCTAAGATGCCCTTTTGCAAGGATAGTAAGGACAGAACACAGGACGCCATGGAAAAGCAGGGGCCAGCCACGTCCTTACTGAGTGGAAGGATGGATGTCGGTCCAAGAATGGAACTTTCCTTGTGTGCTTCTTACCTGCCTTTCACCTGTGGGCTTGCTTTGAAAGTGGTTGACTAATGAGGAACCTAGGAGAGTGAGGAGCATTTTGCAACATCAAGTTTCAGCATCATCGAGCCTTCATTGTGAGCTTCAGGGAGGGAAGAGGTGGGGGCGAGGCTGTGATCCCCTACAACGGCATGATGGCACCCAAGGCCTTTATCTCCAAATGGAAAATCACTGCAGATTAACGGAATGCTGAAAAGTGCCGAAGCCCTCTTTCAGTGTCAAATTCAGAACCGGCCTTGTTAGGAGCAATTTTTTTTCACTCAAGAGAGGAGGTGATGGCACTTTTAAAACTCTAATCTGTCTTGGAATAAGTTATAGGACACCTACGGGTAGGATTTCACATGCACTCTTTGAAGTTCAAGGGTTTCGATGCATTGTGATGTCCTAGGAATGAGGTGAAAGATTACTTCACAATAGACTTTGATAAATGAAGGACATATGTTTCAATCTCTAAGATAACTACTAAGAGGTATATGTGTCTACTTTCAAAGATAATAGATGGAAACAATAAAATACAACATGGTAATTAACCCAAAAGCAGGAAAGATAAAGAAGCACAGAGCTAGACAGAGACTCTCCCCTGGCAGTTGGACACGTGTAGGAGTGTTTATATGACCAAGCAAATAATGTGTTTTATCCACATTAGGAGCTTTAGGCAAATAGTTTCTGGCTTTATTGGTCAATCTGATCCTGACTTTATAAGCTTAAATATTTGCATAATGAGAAAAAATGATGCTCTGAAAGCTACCAGTTGGCAGTTGATTGAGCACGACTAGTTTATTTGTTTTTAATTAATAAAACTGCAGTTGCTTATATAGAAAAAGATGCCACTGGGGGAAAGACTAAATAAAAGTACAAATGTGGCAGAAAAACTACATGTTGTACAGAATAAGCAAGAACCTAGGAAAATGTGCAATTGAGTTTAGTTTCCTTTTATTTGAAAGAGAGGCCCCTGTTCAGCTGAGGGAGCCATGAGGGAAGTCCGTTCATGAACCAAATGCCTGTCCAGATGGAAGGAAGAAAGCTCATCATTCAAAGCAGTACTTCCTCTACGCAGCCATACCCACATCTGTGTTACTTTGTCTCTTCCTATAAGAGCATGAATATAACATCAAAACTTGCTCAGATTTTACATATCACAAGGTTTTCAGTACTTAAGGAGTTTTGCCTGTGTTAACATAAATCTGTACCATCCTCACGCCCCAACTCCTTCCGTACCCCTGAAATTCACACAATGGCAACAGGTTAGCTCGTATATATAATGTTCTCCATCTTATCAGGTAAAATTACATGCTTATCAGAGAGTGAAATATCTACAAGTACACAAGAAACCTCTCTTCTCCTCTCCTTTGGGTACTTAAGCTTCAACTGAGACAAATCTGATAGTGTACAACCGTTCTACTGAATGGAGAAGGATGGGGAGTCTCTGTGAGGTGACGGGGTTGTGGACCAACATGTCTCCTGCTGGGAACAGGAGGTGGCAGGTGGCTATACCCTGGGCCTCCTCCTCTGATAAGGCCACTAATGGCCTCCTGCCTGCAGCACCTGGCCCTGGGTACAGTTGTATCAGCTGCTGGGCACTGTCCAAGGACTTAGTGCTGAACTTGGAGCTGCTGCAGATTTTCAAAGGTTTACTGCCTACAGTAAACATCCTATCTATGAGGACAATCTTATTTTTTGATTTGCAGGGTATAAAATAATTTATTCAGTGTATGTATTCTTTCTGTTCTCTTTGTGTTTTAACTTCATTCATTGCACTTATCTGCTATAAAAGCATTGCATTTTTATGTAGTCAAAATAAGCAAAGTTTCAATTTTTAATTGGGAGTCTATATGTCTAGTAAACTCCTCCTGTGTCTGAAGGTCACAGATAGCCTATGAAATTGTTTATTTTCCAGCATTATTCTTCTGCACTGTTAAGCTGTGATCCTTTTCTAATTTCATCTTCAGAGATGTTTATAACATTTCAGATTGATTAAAATATTTAAATACAATCAACAAAAAATCCCTTTTTTACCACATCAAATATATATTAGAAAATCTCTGCTTTTATACTGTATTTCTCCTAATCCCTCATATTTTAAATTTATTTATCTTTGAAATATCCTCTGATCTATTATATAAGTTCATTAATTCTTTCCTTAGCTATAGCTGATACACTCTTTAACTATGTCATTTTAATAATTTATGTTTTCTTTTGTTTTTTGAAGTTCAACTCATTACCAGAATTATCTTAATTTATGCTTGCAAACATTTAACAGGGAAAAGAACAACAGCACATGCCATTCTTTCTGCAGCTTCTGGGAAGAGATGGGTTCTGGAAGAACGGGCTCAACTGGGGCTTCTACTTCAACCTCTCCTTGTAGGGCTCCCTCCACTGAGGAAGCTCACACTCTGGGCCTGGGTTCTTGGCAGCCTTAGGGAAGCCTTGTGTTCAATGCCAGCTCATCTCACAAACTCTTTGAATGGCCATGCATTTAAACACCCTTTTCATTTATGCCTATGCTTCAAATGTATTTTTAAAAATTTTTTGTATCTAAAAAAATCCCAATATAGAGTGTTTGGGCATTTAATCCTCCTGATGTTGCTTCTGGTGTCTCCAGCCTAAGAGACTTTCGTTCTCATGTGTCATCTAATTGTGTATCTGATAGGAACCAGGAGACGAAGGTGGCAGAGACAGGAACCACAGTTATGAGCACCTCCAGTTTTCTGTGTCATGACTGCTTTATTCCAGGGGAATCTGTCCTCTCAGGATAGAATTTAGTATTTTAATTTTTATTATACACCATATTCAACCACTTCTGAGCCCTCCAAAGGAAGAACTTTCTAGATAAATTGTTATGGTCTCTTATGGACCAAGCGCTTGTGCTTCCCCAAATTCTCCCCCAGTGTGATGGTGTCGGGGTGAAGAGGAGGTGACCAGGCCATGAGGGTGGAGCCCCTCTGAGTGGACCCCAGAGAGCTCACTTTAGTCTTTCATCATGGGAAGTCCCCAAAGAGGAGGCCATCTGTGAGCCAAGAGGGAGGTCGTACCCTAAACCAGCCACCTGGACACCTCCATCTCACACTCCCAGCCTTCAGAACTGTGAGAAATAAGTGCTTTCTGTTTAAGGTGCTCAGTCTATGGTACTTTGTTGTAATGACTTGGACTAAGAAAGATGTAAAAACGGATTGAGTGATTCCAAAAGCATATGCATCTGTTGCTCTCCACCCTCAAGTGCAGGGTACCTACTGTTTATCTATATGAAAACTCTGGTGGCCCAGATGTGCTGATTATTTTATTTTACTTTATTTTGTATTTATTTATTTGGCAGTGCTGGGGATTGATCCCCAGGCTTCATGCATGCTAGGCAAGGCTTCACCATTCAGCTAGATACCCGGCCCCCTATGTCAACTTCCAGTTCTTTAATAAATCATCCTTTAATGCCACAATCACCCTCATTGTCTATGAAGGAGGCTGTACAGCTGCCTTGTAATTCCCAAGAGCAGAAATAAAGTTCAACTGTTTAAGATCATCCTAGAGAAACATACTTCCATTAATCATATCTCAGATGATTCAGTAGATCAAGGAATTGGACTCATGGCAAGAAACTGAAGAATTCATTATAAGTTTACCTTCATTTTCTGGCATAAGGTGATTATATTGTCTTTTCTGAGCCCTTCCTTCTTTCCTTCCTTCCTTCCTTCCTTCCTTCCTTCCTTCCTTCCTTCCTTTCTTCCTCCCTTCCTCCCTTCCTTTTCCTTCCTTCCTTCTATCTCTTTCTTTCTTTCTTTCTTTCTTTCTTTCTTTCTTTCTTTCTTCTTTCTTTTGTGGTTCTGTGAATTAAACCCAAGGGCATTCTACTTTTTAGCTACACCCCCAGCCCTATTTTTTTAATTTGTAAATAGTCTCACTAAGTTGCAGAAGGTCTCGATAAGTTGCTGAGAATGGCCTAAAACCTGCAATCCTCCAGTCTCAGCCTCCCAAGTACTGGTATTACAAGCATCCACCACCACACCCATCTTTCTCTGAGCCCTTTCAATATCCTGATGATCAGGGAGTGGTGTTACTACATACCTGGGCTGAGGTCAGGTTCAGGAACTCTCAATGCCTGAACACCTACTAAAAGTCCATTCTTAGTCCAGGACTTTCATCCATGTTTAATTTCCTTCATTTCAGTCCAGGCATCCTAAGTGGAGTATTATGCCCCACAGCTTTGTGGTGTGCTGAGATTAACACAAGGCTCCCTCATGGATTCTTCTTCTAGAAAAACACATGGTTCTTAAACAAGTGACAAATACCACTGAATTACAGTGGAAACTTTAGAGATCCACATTTCTATCCATGTCTCCAGACCACCAAAGTGATCTGTCTTATACCATGGAGAGACTTTCAGGCAAATATTTCAGAAGCATTGATGTTATTGTCAATTATATCATTCTAGATCAATAACTATTACAATACGTGTATAATAGCGTAGATCATTTTTTCTTTCACTATCCTAATCTTGGACTTTATGAAATTAGCTTACACTGTTCAGGTTAGTCCCTGAAAGAGCAATACATACGCTTTGCATTTCTAATTCTAATGCAATTGAAAATGATATGCACTATAAGTGAGGCTGATGTACTCTGACTTCGTATAACATTGCTTCATAAAAAATAAATGCTTAGGCCTGATAAGTAGGGTGGTTTTTGAAATGTCAACTTCAAAACTAAGTTTTGCAAACAGCTTTGACTTATTAAGGTTGGGAACATATTAATTCTCAGTTCATATTTGGAAGCATGGTGTTTCTCATTATTGAAAGTATAAACTCAGAGTCATGATTTTTCTATTGTTGTTTGCTTTTTAACTTAGATAAAAAGACATGCTTGATCTTTTTTTATACATTCAATTTCTTAGTAGAATAAAAAGCTCCAGAAATTAAATACTTTTATGATACACAAACTTTAGTTCAAAGTTGGCTTCCTTTGTGATGCTTCCAATTCAAACCCACTGAGCCTAAATATGTTTTTAGGCCACAGATTTCACAAAAAAATAAACTTTCTGCTTATTATAAGTTTCTTTTAGTCTGAATTCACCAGTTCATTTCACTTTCTATTTAGCAGGAACTTTTCGAATACCTAATACAATTAGGCACTTGTAGGCATCATGAGTTCCCAAAGATGTCCCTGTGGGTGAGCAGGTATGCTGCTAAGCACAGACAGACTTCTACGTGC
Organism: Glis glis; assembly: GCA_004027185.1. Classification (NCBI taxonomy): domain Eukaryota; kingdom Metazoa; phylum Chordata; class Mammalia; order Rodentia; family Gliridae; genus Glis; species Glis glis. Next base: position 17,846 of record PVJS01006346.1, read on the forward strand.
AGTGTGAGAGAGGCAGGGGCAATGTGTGTGATCAATGGAAAACTTGGGGAAAAATGTATCTTCCATCTCTTTCTGGAAAAAGAATTAATATGTATCAAGATGAAGATGGACAATGCATATAACATAGAAGGCATGAAAGAAATGAAATGAGAGAGAAGGTTGAAAAGTAAAAAACATTGTAAGGAAATGTGAAATATTGATTTTCACCAGGACCATTGCTTATGGAGAAAGGGAGTAGAATATCAGCTTGAAAGAGAAATAATTGTGGAGTGTGATACGCCAGATGAAGCTGTGCAAATTGTCGGTCAAAAAATGGAAAAGTGTCAAGATGCTAAACAATGCTATGAAAAGATCCAGTTGTAGTAATGAATTGAGTGGCAGTTTCCTTTATGTGTTGTAACTGTAAGAAGTGTGAATGTGTATCTTACCTTACCAAGAAAAGAAAAATAAGGTTCCTAAATACCTTTGTATCAGCTGGACCATTTCCTGTTTTCTGTTATTTTTAAAATTGTGATAGTCTGGTTTGTCAACTTGACCCACCTAAGATCATGTGACTTTGGTTGTGTAACAGCAGATTGAACCGGAAGTCCTGCCCTAGGTGTGGGTAGCAGGGTTCTGATAGGTGCAGGACTTGGATAAAAGAAGGAGAAAGCCGCGTGGAGAGAACCGCGACTCTTCCTGAAGAAAGTGCATCTGCTCTCGTCTGAGATCGTCAGTCTCCAACTCTGCTGTTTCCTTGAGGAGCTTCTTGATCTTCTGCTCTCGTCTGAGATCGTCGGCCCCCAGCCATCGAGCTGAAGCTTCACCATCGTTTCTCTGAGGAGCTTCCTTGTCTTCACATCTTGGACTGGACTGATTGGTGGTTGCTTCAATCCTGAGGCTCCAGCTTTTGGACCGTCAGACCAGCTGCTGATTCCTCTGACTCTTCACGTGCAGTCGGAACTTGGGACTACATTGTGGGCCGATCTAATAAATCCTTCCCCCCCCTTCCTTTCTTCATTGTGTGAATTCTGTTGATCTAGTGAACCCTGACCAATACATAAATGTAGCAAGACATATTACTTTTTAAACATTAGCCTTTACAGAATCTGTGAACCTAAAAGAAAAGTCCTTTAAAATTTATTGTTCTTGTTTGTACAACAAGGTTGCTTGTGTTGCCCATTCTTCTAAAGTCACATCTTCCTCCCTCACCCACACCTACTCCATCCCTAACATCATGAAACCACTAATGTGATTGATGTTATATAATGTTGTCCTTTCAGCAATATTTCATAAATAGAATCACAGAGTATGTGAATTTTCAGACTGACTTTTTTTCACATCGAAGGATTCCCTGGACATTCATGCAAGTTGCTGTATGTATGAATGAGAATGGATGTTCCTAAAAACCTTGTACACAAGTGTTTATGGAAATTTATTTGTAATAGTCCCAAACTTACAATCACTCAGATATTTTTTAATGAGTGAATTGTTAAACTGTGTTACTTCCATTTCATGAAATATTTCTCAACAATAAAAAAGAATTCATTATTGATAAATCATTCCACTTTTAATTTATTTTTTACATTAAAATGTGTTTGTTTTAGGCAGCAAATAGTTGCATCATGCTTTTTATTTAATCTGACAATCTTTGAAAAATTTTCACTGTACTTTTAGTGTGATTACTGAGATGGTTCTGTTAAATAAATCTTATAATAATATTTATTTAATTTGTTATATTTTATGTTGATTATTTAGACATTTTATGGTCACATTTTATATCTTTTGTTGGCTTATTACCTCTGACACACTGTTGCATATTTTAGTGGTTTCTTGAGAGTTGAATGTATACATCTTTGACTTAATACAGTCTATCTTCTAGGAATATTGTATCAATTTACATGCATGTAAAAGATTTTACAGCAGTAATCAGCCAGTTCTCAGTGTCCATGGGGGATTGATTCCAGGACCCTCTGCAGATAACAAAATCCACAGATGCTCAAAAAACTAATATACAATACCATAGTATTTGCATAGAACCTACATACATTCTCCTATATACTTTAAATTATCTCTAGATTAGTTTTAATGCCTAAAACAATGTAAATACTATTTAAATAGTTGTTATATTGTTTGGGGAATAATAAAAATCCTCTACACATGTTCACCATATATACAATTTTTTAAAAAAAAATATTTTTCATCCAAAGTGTGTTGAATCCACAGATGCAAACTCCCTGGATATGGAGGGCCAGCTGTCCTTCTATTTTCCTTTCCTGACCTTTGTGATGTTTTAATACATTTTTTGTAGAGTTGCTGTATCTTTTAAATTAATTTAAATAAGTAATTTTATATATTTACCCATATAGTTATCATGTCCAGTGTTTTGTATTCCTATATGTATAAAGCACCCATTATCCCTCCACATGGAGGATTTCTTTTAACATTTCCCACAGCATAGGTCTGCTGGTGATAAAATCATTCAGTTTTGCATGCCTAAAAAAGTCTATTAACTTTGCTTTTGAAAAGGAGATTTTTCTAAACATGGAATTCCAGGCAGAAAGAGAGGGCATTCCACTGTCTTCCGTTTTGCTAGGATTCATTGCTGCAGGAGAGAAATCTGCTACCATCCTTATTATTGTTCCTCTGTATGGAAAGTGTCCTTTTTATACTAACTGCCTCTAAGAATTCCTGTCTATTATTGGCCTTCCTTCATTTGATTAAGGTTTATCCCGATATTTTTAGAAATGCCTTCATTGCTTGATGCTTGCAGGGATTCTCAGACCTGAATGCTCATCATTTATATCCAATTTGGAAATATTTCTTCAATCATATCTTCAAATGTTTTTCATATCCACCCTTCATGTTCAAATGACATGAATATGTGGCTGGGTTACGTTGTCCTCTGACTCTGATACATTAATAATTTTTCTCTGTTTAATTCTAGATGGTTTCTGTTGCTGTGCAACTTAAGTTCACTAATCTTTCCTCCTGGTCTTTTTGTCTTCCATTAATTTCATCCACTGTATTTGGCATATATCTGTGGTAAACAACAGACATTTGTATCTCACAGTACTGGAGGCTGGAAACCCATGATCCAGTGCATGATCTTCCAAAAGACTCCACTTTCTAGTAGGGCACAGTGGTGCATTTCTGTAATCCCAGAGCTTGTGGGGCTGAGACAGGAGAATCACAGGTTTGAGGGCAGTCTCAGCAACTTCTCAAGACCCTCAGCAACTTAGCAAGACCATGATTCAAAATAAAAAAGGAGGGCTAGGCATGTAGCTTGAAAGTATAATGCCCCTGGATTCAATCCCCACTACCAAAAAAAAAGTACCACTTCCTGGGGTTTAGAATTTCAACATATGAATTTTGGAAGAACACAAACAATCAGACCATAGCATTGGTTCCTCAGAACTTATAGAGTGACATTTGGAACTCAATATATTTCAGTTTGGTTGGATTTCTGCTGCTTCACTCATGGAAAGATAGTTCACCCGTGTAGTGTTTCCTCTAATGAATCTGATTTTTCTCTTATCATCCTCAATAAATAAAATAGCAATGTTGGTCCTCTTTGGAAGACTCAATAGTGATTCCAGAATGAAGAAGTCAAAAACTAGAGAACCCTTAGAGATGCTACACTATTCTATGTCAAATATCTAAAATTAATCTTTTTTAATCTCAGTATAATGTTCATACTAGAAAACACTAGCATTTCTTTAGAAATATAGGGAATGAGACCAAGTGACACTGTGCACATGTATAATGCATCCCTATGAATCTCACTATGATGTACATTTACAATGCACCAACAAAAGATGAATAACAAAAGAAATGTAGCTGACTTAAGAACAGAGCAGGCCCATCTGAGGTCAGGTGTCTTGCATCACAGAGGCTGCACAAGGTGCTGAAACTCTGTGGACAATATTTAACTTGTGCGTGTTTTTCATTTACAAATTTAACATCCTGTTGACAAGAGCTAAGGAGTTCTTTCATTTTGTTGACAGTCTACATTTCTAGGCCATTCTGAAAACTTGGAGAAAATTAAAAAGAGAGAATCTGGCTCAATTTGGCTATGTATACAAAACTGGCCTAAAGTCCAAATTCATCTGTTTAATCAGAAAAAAAAGTTAAAGTCAATTGTATTTCTAGAAATGCCCTCTGTCAGCACTGAACTCTCTGTCTGTGTGTACCATATTATTGGCTCCCCAGGGAGGAGGTCTTTCTCTCTCTCTCTCCCACAGGATGTGGCCCCATAGCTGAATGCCCCATTATTCAGGTGGTAATGGATGATACACCCAACCACAGAGCCAAGCTTTGTGAAGACAAGCAGGAGCGTGTGCTGGTACATGTGTCACCTGTGGATTTATTCCTTCTTTACTGCCCATCACAAATTTATGAAGGACTAGAATAAGTGAAATACTGCCAGATATGTGGGTTGCATGAAAAGTTTCTAGCTGACATTCATCCTTTCTTCCCTATCTGATTATTTAGGACTGGATGATTTCCAAAAAACATGGAAAATCCATTCTCCTTCCCTTTACTAGAGATATCTGCTAGTGTTTTCCCTGACACTCTCTAGAGAACTATAGGGTCATGCATTTTATCTTATCCCCCAAAGGAGTGAGCAAGTCATTCATTCACATACAAAAGTGAAAATATCAGGTGAAATTCTCAGCGCTCAGTCATTCACAGCCCTCCTCTCATTCCTATAAATAAAGCAGAAGAAACTAAAGTGTCTGAATTAAACTTTAGCTTCACAATAACTTTCTCAGAACCTGAAATACTAAAAGAAACCCAGTCATGGACTTTCATGAGCTCTGGTGATGCTAGGGCTGGCTGAATCCAGGGTGGTGGCTCTTAGGTGGGCTGTAGTCATTCACCTCACCCTACTGCTCTAAATGGTAACTCTGCAGGGACTGCTGCCTGGACATCTGTGTGGCCTTTCCTGTGGCTCAGCTTCCTCACACCCTGGAGACTCAGCTCTCATAGCAAGTGTCCAGAGAGTATGAAAGCTGCATGGATTTCTGTCAAAAGCTTTGGACCACCTCTTTTAGAACAAATTCCTCAAGCCAGTTTAAAGATTCCTACCAGGTTCAAGAAGAGAGTAAGTCAATTACCCACTTGCAAAAAGACCTGTCCTATCAAAAAATTACATGTATGTTTTAAAGCCAACATAGGACTGTTCTTAATTGTGTGTAAGATCTGGGCATATTGGGTAAAAGAGAACTAATTGGCATGCACTCCTCTCTTGTCTAAGATATATGTAATATTCACCTAGATTTTTCTGAGATTAATTCCATTCTTTATTGACAGATCAGATGCTAAACGGAAATTATCCCTTCCACCAATTTCCAGGCTGTGTTCATTCCCACCACCCTGTCTTCCATGAAGTGATCTGGGCAATATTGGACCCGGCTTCTTGAGAATTATGGCTAAAGGGGAGGGAGGTGAAACCTGGGGGAGATATCTGGAGTCCCCCTATAAGCGCAGCATCAGGAATCCACCCATTACCACTCAATTGCTCCTGTGCAGAAATTATTAGCCAATTATTTTCCCAAATAGCACCATAATGATAAAGATAAAAATTATTCAATTTGCTTTAGCCGTTATTTCTTCCTCAAGGTTAATGTGTTTGTCACATCACATTAAACATCCATACTAACCATGAGAACACTTCCCAATATAGGCATAGCTGTCTCTGCACAATTCATAAAAAGAACAAATTAAACAATTGCCACCATTACTCTCACATTTGTGACTAATGATAATATGACTGATAGGGATTTTGCATTTGTAACTATTTATGTGATTCTCCGTGCATAGACTTTTAGGTATTTAACACAACTGGTGAGTGCCTGGTTATAGCTATGGTAATAATGCTATGATCAAATACTGACTTTATTATAATGTAACACTTATCTCAGAAGACCTTTAGAGTTAAGCACAGTTGTTTTTCAGGAGAATATAATGAATTCATTTTCAGTTAGCTGCTTAGTTTCTGGAGTTACACACTAAATGCCATTGATAGGAATGTCTCTCAACAGTACATGACATGGTTCATGACATTTGCCATGAATCTATATAAGCAATCTATATAAGAATCTATATAAGCAATAAGTCTGTAGAATAAAGCTGCTGTTTGTTCTCCTCCTAATAGTGACTCCACATGCTTTCTTCTCTCTAGGGATAGCACTGCTGAAACCTTCCCTGCACCCCCAGCTGGCCCGTGATCAGGGCCCTTGGCATTTACTCCCCTCAGTGAGCCCAAATGCACAGATTCTAGACTCTCTGCAGTTTGAACTATAGGACTGAGACCTGCTTTTGAAATCACTTATGTCCTTGCTTAGTGTGGGGTCTCAGAGGAAATACAGGCTGACAGTGGGCACATGACCCCCATACTCAGCCTCCATAGCCACAGATATGAACATAGTTATGTAAGCATAACTGGGGAACATGCTACATTCCTGCACACACCACACTGGCATGGACATGTGTCATTTTGTGCAGAATCTATATAAGCAATCAGTCTGTAGACTAAAGCTGCTGTTTGTTCTCCTCCTGATGGTAACTCTGCATGCTTTCTTCTCTCTGGGGATCGCACTGCCGAAACCTTCCCTGCACCCCCAGCTGGCCCCTGATCAGGGCCCTGACAAATGGTGTAGTTGACAGGATGAGATAATTGCCTCCAGTGCCCCCCCCGCTGGGGGGAAAACCCAGGATGGAGGAGATGTGGCCCCCAGTCTCCCTGTCGTTCCTGGTTTCAGACTATCTGGCAGTGTGGACTCTGCCAGAAGATTGGTATGATCTATGTCCCCACCTGGATGAGGTCAGGCAGGTGCTAGAGGTGCTGGAGCCAAACATTCCAATGGCACACTGGAAGGCAGTCAGATGGGTGACCTGGATGTTCCTGACAGTGTTGTGACACACCAGCTTTAACATTCAGGAGTTGATGCAAGAGGTCTGCTGTCTGTGGTGACAAGAAAAAGACTTAGAGCAATGTCTAGTGGCTGCTGAATGAGTCCTGCATGGCCCTAATGAGTCCACTCCAACTTCCTACTCCAGTAGTCTGGTAGGCTCCCTTCAAAGTGCCTGTCCCTGACAAGGCAGAAGGTGGAGATAGAGGAGCCTTTGGGCCCCAGGGGAGGGGCTGTGGTACCCTGGCAGTCTACTCACCACACCACCATGAATGAATGCCTATGGAATTACTTGATTTGGCAAAGCAATGTAAGCAGAAGATAGAAGTGCACTTTTGGTACCATGGCTGCCCTCCTGGCCCCATACGTCAATTACCCCCTGCACATAGTGATGGCCATCTTGGCCTGACTGGGGATCATGGAAGTGCACCGGCAGAGGCACACCACCTCTGGAAGTACACACTGTAGCTGTAAGAAAGGGCTCAGTGGGATCGGACTCCCACGTTGCAGAAGAATAAGGCAGGAGACAAAGGGCCTGTGAAAGTCAGCCACAGGCAGATGTGGTTTGACTTATTGCTATCTGGACTGACAGAGAAGATAGACTGTCATCCCAACCAAGTGTTCCTGGTGCTCTGGTGGCAGCTTAGCCCAAACCAAAGTACACTTCTTTCCCTCCAAAAAAAGGCCAAGGGAATAAATAGAGAGATAAGTGTGGCTGACTTTCTCCCAGACTAGGGACTTGGCCAGGGTACCTGATTAGTGGGGGAAACTGGCTAACCTGAGGCCACGTGTGGAATTGACTATTTACTGACCCCCCCCACAATGTGCAACATGTTCTAGCACTAGTTGATACAGGAGCTTGACAGCACCCTCCTCTTTGGCAACCCAGACAAGTTTACCAGACCTAAGGGTGCTATAGAGGGTTATGAAGGCTGTCTCATTACAGTTCAAAATGTCCCAGGGTCTTTCAGAATTGGGCATGTGCCTCCTAAGCAATATAATGTTTATATATCCCCCATAGCTGAGTGTATCCTGAGAGTGGATGTTTTGCAAGGATTGACTGTACAGACAACTGTAGGAAAATTCCAGCTACAGGTGCATGTGGTAAAGACTATTATGAGAGGGCACCCCTATCGTGCTCCCTTTACAACTCCCCCAAGCCTTGAGGATTGTGGCTATATGGCAGTACAAGCTACCAGGGGGGCATGAGGAAATTGGACAAATGATACTGAAACTTGAAGATGCAGGTGTAATCTGCCCAACTCATAGTCCATTCAGCTCTCCTGTGTGGCCAGTGCAAAAATCTGAGGGTTTCTGGTACATGACAGTGGACTATTAGGAGCTAAATAAAGTGACACTATCCTTGCATGTAATGGTACTCAACATCTCAAAACTGATATATCTCCTGTCACATGAACTGGGACAGTTTCATTATGTTGAAGACTTGGTAAATACCTTTTCCTCCAGAGACATTACCTTGGAAAGTCAAGAACAATTTGCTTTTACCTGAGAAGGGTGCCAATGGACCTTTTTGGTATTGCCCCAGGGATATTTGCATAGTCCTTTCTTGTGTCAAGGCCTGGTGGCATAGGATTTGGCCTCTTGGTGGAAGGTTGAGACTGTGTGGTTTTTTTCCATCATATCAGTGATGTTATGCTAACCTCTGATTCTCTTGCAGAACTAGAAGCAGCTACATGCAGCATCCGAGTCGCTCTCTAGGAATGGGGGTGGGCCATCAATGAAGACAAGGTCCAGGGACCTGGGCATTCTGTCATATTCCTGGGAGTCAATTGGTTGGGTAAGACAAATGTGATACCCAAAGCACTAATAGATAAGATATAAGTGTATCCACGACTGGATATGGTCAGAGAGTTAAAGATGTATCTGGGTCTTTGGGGGTTTTGGTGAATGTTTATACCCCAATTTTGCACCCCTTACACTGCCTTGTTATCCATAAGGGGGCAACTTGGGATGATGGATGCCTGAAATGGAAACAGCTTTTACAGCCAAGAGAGTGGTGGCGCAGGCCCAGACTGCAAGTAGTAGACCCTGCCCTTCCTTTCCAGCTAACAGTCCAAGTGGATGACACAGGGCTGGGGTGATGGTTATGGAAGAAATAAGGTGCTATGAATAGCCTAATTGAATTTTGTTCTCAATTATGGAAAGGAGCAGAGGCATGCTAATCTCATTGAGAAACAGCAACAGTATATCCTGCACTCTTAGCTTGTGAGCCCATTACTGGGTCAGTGATGGTACAGACCATCTACCCCATTGAAGGTTGGCTGAGGACTTGAACTCATGTCCCCCAGAATAGAATAGGGCAGCAAAAACACCCACTCTGTCCAAGTAGGGAGCATATTTAGAGCAACAGGCACAATTTTCTAGTAGCCCTTTGCCTCAACAGTTACATACTCTGCTGGGGCCAGTACAGTTCTTGGAAGTGTACTTGGAACCCACAGAGGTGGGAGATGTTCTAAGTCACTATGAGCAAGAGAGAGCCCATATATCCATGGAAGTGTGCTGTACTAATGGCTCCTGTCTTGGGCAGCCACCCATGTGGGGGTGGCTCTGGCCTTATAGTTCACCACAGAGACTTTTTGGTATAAGACTGGTGCCAGAACTCTGGCAGTTTGGTTAGTGCTCATGAAGGAGACTGGGCCCTTGAATGTCTGTACAGACAGCTAGGCAATCTATTTTGGGCTAACCTTGTGGCTTCCCTGATGGGCAGCACAAGACTGGTTAATCAGGCATCACCTATTGTGGGGTAAGGATATATGGGAGACATGTGGAAACAGGGCCTCTGGGAAGGACCTACTATACATCATGTTCTGGGGCATTTACAGGCCCCTGTAATGATGCTACTGATACTTTAGCACAAGTTTGGGCCCTCCAACTACTCCCAGAGCCCTTGTCAATAGCACCTGGGCTACATAAGCAGTAAAGTGAGGTAGACACCTGCACCACACTATGGGGCTTGTAGCCCAGAGGTGAGGATTGGCTCCTACCTGTGCTCAAACACAAGATGCTATATGGCAGTGCCCTTGGTATGCAGAACACCACCCATAAAGACATAGGTTTCCTACAACCATGGGACAGGTTCCCTGAGGTCCTCAACCTTTCCAGGAAGGGCAGATTGACTATATTGGCCCTTTGCTGACACATCAGGGGCTCCAGTATATTCTGACAGCCATGGATATGGCCACAGGTTTGATTTTTGCCTACCTTGTAGCACAGACCAACCAGCAGCATACTGTAGCCACCTTTGAACAGTTGTCAGTGGCCTATGTTCAGCCTTTGGTAATGGCAAATGACAGAGGTACTCGTTTTACAGGACAAGTGGTCCATACCTGGGCTAAGGACAATGACATGCATTGGGAGTTGCATATTTCCTACCAGCCCCAAGCAGCTAGAATGATTGGGTGCTTTAACAGACTCCTGAAAGACAAGTTGAGGGCTTCGGCCCCCCATTGGAAGAGGTGGTGGGCATAAGTGCCTGTGACAATGCAGCTTTTAAATGAGCAACCTCGCCACTCTGGTAAGGCTCCCTTAGATAAGATAATAGCAAGAATGCTCCACACTTTCAAGGTAATGGAGTTTGGAAGACTTCAGGTGCAACCAGAGGTGAGAAATGGAGCCCTCTTACTCCCTGCACCTAAACCTTTACCTGCAGGATGGCAAGATGTCTAGGAGTGGCCCCGGCATGTAAAGGTTTCTCGGAAGCCATGGGTTTCAATTCTGGAACCACAGGACCTGGGACAGAAGGCCCATTTACAATTGGACCCTTGGATAGCTGCTTGGCTCTTTCTGGTACAGCTCACACTTCCCCCATGGACAGAAGGCATGATTCCAAAAGTTACTCAGGTTAGAAGACTATGGTCTATTCCACTGTACGCTGTGGAGGATGTTCCAAATCCCTTACCTCCTACCCAGGGTGCTTTGGTGTGGTACCATCACCCTGGAGCAGCTGTCATTCCAGTTACTCTTCTCTTGCAAGATAAGCATGTACCTTGCATCCTCCCAGAAGGGAAAGACTTACCTATAGTGGTTTCTCTTTCTGCCCTGTCCTACTTTCAGCTGCTTCCACTGGTAGCTCAGAGCAGACACAGCAATGGGAGGTGTTGTGCAGTCTTGCAAAGGTGTGTGCCCAGGAAACCAGGTTGTATAATGCTGTGTGTACATTCCAGACCACCAGCAGCAAGTACTACAGCAAGCCTTAGTGGAGATGGATGCGGAGGTACAGACTATTCAGGCCTTATAGGAAGACCCACTTACAACCTGGTGGAACTCACTGGGCTCCTCCTGGAGATGGGTACTGACTATCCTTTCCTGTATGGCTGGAGGAATAATGGTCACCTCTTGCACATTCTATTGCTGTTGTGGTTTTTGAGCCCAATGCAATGCTCTTTGGATCAAATCACATACCACCACCCTGTAGGGGATGGAGTGTGGGGTCACAGAGAAAATATAGGCTGGCAGTGCATACATGACCCCCCTCTCAGCTCACACAGCTGTGGATGTTCACCTAGTCCCCACTCAGCACACACAGATGTAGATATGTACATAGTTATGTTAGCATGGCTGGGCAATATGCAACATACCATGCTGGCATGGACGTGTGCCATTTTGTGCAGATTTCTATATAAGCAACCAGTTTGTAGACTAAAGCTGCTGCTTGTTCTCCTGATGGCAACTCCACATGCTTTCTTCTCTCTGGGGATTCCATCACCAAAACCTTCCCTGCTTCTCCAGCTGGTTCCTGACTGGACCCCTGACATTTAGAGAGAAAAAATAATCCAAAACTTCAAGGTCAATACCAAACCCTCATTCTCTATGACTAAATTCTAGATGAATCTCTCACATGCAGATGAATCATAAGGTAATTTATATGTTGAATATCTAAATTCCACTACTTTGACCATTCTTACTCATTTCAAACAAAAGGAGAGATCTAAGTTTGCTTGAGGATTACTACCGGGGCCATGAGGTGTAATATATAAGCACAAACACCAGAAACACCTGAAGTTGAAAATAAATCCATTCTGCATGACAAGATTACCCCCAATGTAGTCAGTTTGCTGAGGTGAGATTGGGGTGAAATTGGCAGATTCATTTCATGTATTTTAAAGGAATTAAATGAGGTATTATGGTTAGATGTTAAAGTCATATCTGAATTATCTCCTAACTACACCGAAACATAAAATTATGATAGTGGATACCTCAAGATGATAGACAAAACCGCAGACATTGGGCCTGCTTCAGATTGACATCTCATCTTCCTGCTGGATAAAGCCTAGTCACTTCGTCTAACTAGTTGACCTTTGGAAGATGCAACCTCTAGATCAAACCCAGCTTGTCGCTAGATCCCCTGGCCTCCACTTCCTGCTGAGCCTGAGTGACTGGCTCAATTAAGGACCCTCAGATGAAGACACTGCAATTTCATCTCCAAATGCTCCAAACACAGCTGGCTTCCTCACCTGTACTCAGAAGAGGATCCTGCACAGTTTTCAGCAATGGGGAATGACGACTCTTTGGTGATCAAGAGCATTCTCACAGAACCTCAAGCCGTCTGACAAAAGCCCTGAACTGAGACCCATCACTGCATTCTGGACAGTGTACCTGCCCCCAGGTGATGCCCAGAAGGTACAGGCAATGCAGCTCAGAACAGCAAGAGGCTCTAGGGCCCTCTGGACTGAATTTTGATGTTAGAGATATACAAAGACCAGTGAATCGGGCAGAGCATTTCTCTTAGCTCATACCTGTGAATAGTCATAAAGGTCTTTGGCCTGTGAGCCCAGAGACCTTCCACTGCCCACAGCAGCCCACTACTCTCCTCCCATGTCCTTCTAGTGCCCCTGACCTGGCATTTCCCCCCCAAATTCACCGAGTTAGATGACTTCCTTGGAGCTCTGTTTCCTACGATTCTCACTCAAGCTAATCTGCTGCACCAAAAGGATATTATAGCATATGTTTCTGGCTAGTTTATTTATATTATCATAGGAGGCCCAGCCATTTCATTTTTTCAACAAAATGTCTAAGATCTATTTAGTTAAATGCTAAGAGCTCTTGTAACTCCTGGACATCCCACCCTGTTGCAGCCGAATCATGACCCCATGTGGATTTTGGATCCCCTGGATTCCAGGCAGGGCTGTGTCCAAGTAGAGCATGGTGGAGGACGGTAAGTTTTCACACTGTTCACTTTTCTAGAAGGTAAGATTGACTGACATGTTGTGATCAGGAAGCTGCTTGCAGAGTAGATACTGAAATTAAAAACACAGGAGAAATATCAATGACAAAGAAGAAATTGAGGGAAACTCAAGGGCAATTCCTGAACAGAATCCAAAAATCAATCACTTGGAAACATGCATTATGCTAACATATTGTGACACTATCCTTTTTCTAATGACAGACTCTTGGCTTTTCTTCATTTTGTGAGAAGCATTAACATTTGCTTATGGATTCATGATGCTGAGAATTTGATAGCTGATTATTTATTTACCTGATGGAAACTAAATTGTAACCAGAGTTGACTTGCTGTTTTATTGAATTTTGTTACTGTTTTGAAAATGTGCCTTTTATAAAGTGTATTTATAAGGTACCTGGTATGTTAAAATATCACATCTTGCCAGGTGTGGTGGCACACGCTTGTAATCCCAGTACTTGGGAGGCGGAGACCGGAGGATCCGGGTTCGCAACCAGCCTCAGCTACTTAGTGAGGCCCTCTGCAACTTCGTGAGACCCGGTTTCAAAATAAAGTATAAAAAATAGGGCCGGGGGTGTAGCGCGGAGGTAGAAAGCCCCTGGGTTCAATCCCCGGTACCAAAAAAAAAAAATATCACAGCTCACCTACACCTCAGCACTTAGAAGCAGTGATCTTATTTCTGGCACACAGGGACATTGACAGAACAGGCCATCTACAGGACAAACAGCATGCACTGTGCAAGAACTTCCACATTTCCTTCCTAATTTGATCCTAAACACAGCTTTTGTGGTGCACTTGAGGAAAATGAAGAGGTCAAGTGACTCTAAAGGCCCACAGAAGGCAGCAATCTGTGTCTCTCATTTCCCAGAACTGTACATACTAACTTCTGAGTTATGTGTTTGTCTTTCTTCAAAGCAAGGACAATTGTTTAAGGAAAGTGAAGGGGAAACACTCCATCAATGGAGACATATTTTGTAAAAACGCTGTCCACAGGGGAATCCCCATGGCTATCCATACTTGGATTTCCTCTGCTCCAGGCACAGGTGAGACTGGACTCTGCTCACCTTCCCAGTTAGGAAAGACCATGTGGGCTGTATTGTCAATGAAGTGCAGGAAAAGACAACATGAATTGTTTGCACATAAAAAGTGTAATGGTTGGGACTCCGCTCCCAACACCTCTTTCCAACAAGAGAACAAAGCTCCCTCAAGCTTTCCTTCACTAAGAACAAATGGCCATCCAATGAAGGTTACCCACTGAGAAAGTGCACAATGACATTGACTTTGAGAAGATGCATGGTGATGTGGCCTTTGAAAATGTGAATGGAGACATTGCCTTTGAAAGTGTTCATGGTGACATGGCCTTTGAAAATGTGCATGGAGACATTGCCTTTGAAAGTGTTCATGGTGACATGGCCTTTGAGAATGTGCATGGAGACATTGCCTTTGGAAATGTATACAGAGACATTGCCTTTGAGAATGTGCATGGAGGCACTGCCTTTGAGAATGCCCATGGATACACTGCCTTTGAGAATGTGCATGGAGACACTGCCTTTGATAATGTTCATGGAGACACTGCCTTGGAGAATGTGCATGGAGGCACTGCCTTTGAGAATGTGCATGGAGGCACTGCCTTTGAGAATGTGCATGGAGACATTGCCTTTGGAAATGTATACAGAGACATTGCCTTTGAGAATGTGCATGGAGACACTGCCTTTGAGAATGCCCATGGATACACTGCCTTTGAGAATGTGCATGGAGACACTGCCTTTGATAATGTTCATGGAGACACTGCCTTTGAGAATGTGCATGGAGGCACTGCCTTTGAGAATGTGCATGGAGGCACTGCCTTTGAGAATGTGCATGGAGGCATTGCCTTTGAGAATGTGCATGGAGACTGCCTTTGAGAATGTGCATGGAGACACTGCCTTTGAGAATGTTCATGGAGGCATTGCCTTTGAGAATGTGCATGGAGACACTGCCTTTGAGAATGCCCATGGATACACTGCCTTTGAGAATGTGCATGGAGACTGCCTTTGACACATGTACAGTGATGTTGTCTTTGAGAATATGCATGTGACACTGACTTTCAAATCTTCACTAATAGGTTAATCTAACATCGAATACTGTGTAGGAAGTTAGTATCATAAAATAACTGTCTAAAATACAATATTCATTTTGCTTCTGAAACCTTTCTGTTTTCTCTCAAAGGTGAGACTCAGTAAAGGCAATTTGCCAGAGCCCCATCAATACATAGATGTTCTATTGCATCATTTACATGGATGTGGCCTTGCAGTCTTCGGAATATCTGATATCACGAATATGGCAGCTATCACAGTAGAAATACAACTGCTTTGTTTCTGAGGGTCTAAAACCAGCCTCCATTGCCCCCAGCTCACTTCCATGGCTTTCTGCTCTGATTTCAACACTCCAGGCCAGTCCTCTGACCCCTCACCTCCACCAGTCCCTCTGTGGCTATGCTGTGTTACCAGGGCCTTCACTGCCACCTTAAATCTTTGTTCCTTTTCTTCACTGATTTCATGAGCAATTTAAATGAGATTTTCTTTCTCTGTGCATGTCTTATTCATAACAGATATGGAAGCTTTTAAAGTAAAGTATACTATTATTATTTTGAATATATTCTAGATGTCTAGTAAACTTACATGAGTATGCGATGAAGTTTTATGGTTATGGGAAGAATTGTATATGGGCTCATTATAGTTGCATTGAGATGATCTCAGAAAATACCCAAAAATAGTAAATTGGCAGTAAGGAAGAATTTCAATATCATATCAACCACCTTGGCATAGTTATGAAAAATGAATGTTCAATTTTCAGATGTGAAAAGGATTTGGAGATGAGCTATGGAGAAATGAAAACAACTGTGTCACACTTTGTCTGTGCTTGGAAGGCATTTTGATTAATGCAACACTATTTAAAATAAAAAAATCATTCAACAAATACAGAGTAGCCAACAAGAAATACTTCTATTTTCAAATGCTGCAATAGAGATAGACTTGCTCATGTGGAAACCAACGTTAGATAAAACAAGCTACTTCCCCAATGCAGGAAGGGTGGCTTTATAAATTCTTGGGCAGGAATTATTTATTCTATAAGATGACTGAACATGTTGCCTTGAATAGAATTGGTACTGAGCAAAGCAATTCTTTGTAGGTGTAGATAAATACCTGAAGTAAAGGGACAGCTAGTCTATTTTCTCATTGTAAAGATATTCAGTTTCGGATAGGTCTTGGGGTGTTCTACTCTTCCAGCATGCTCTTGTACTGAGACCCAGGAACTAAAGTAGGTCAGAGAGGTCAAAATTGTTCCTTGAGGGCACCAAACCGAGGCATATGGCTTCCTCTTTGTAATAATCTCAGGATGTATTCTGCATCCCTGTAGGTAAACCCTGGTGGATTCTAGCTGTGGAAGAAGTATACAAAGTGTGAAAGAGGGATTAAGAGAGTAAAAGATAAAGTGGAGGAGAAGGTCATCTAACCTCATACATGCTCTGAAGTGTGCTGATGATGTGCTGATCCTGAACAGCCTCCAGGGTAAGTGGAAGGAGGTAGTTGTTGAGCTGAGCTTCCTAGGATAGACCTACAGGACCAGATAAGAGGCTAAGATAGGAACGTGGCAGCAGTGAAGAGAAAATGTAGGTCTCTAAGATTCACTGAAAGAAGAAAAAGTGAGCAGGATTTGAAGGCAGAACGGCTCTGCACTTCTGTGTCTCTGCGTCTCTGCTCCAGCTCTGCTAAAGCAAATATCCTGCATTGCAAATGCAAGTAAATAATATATTAAAGGAAGAACAGTTCCCAGGAAGTCTACCCATTTGGTTTGTTGACAGCATTTTGACCAGACAGTTAGGACAATCTGTGGACATCCCTCTCGGGGAAGCAGTGGAGTGAGGCACAGGGACTGAGGTTGCACTGCAGGGTCCTGCCCTGGGCAGCTGCTGAAGGGTCACCAGGCCACTGACTGTGCACTTGCCTTAGAGAACACGCAGACACATGCCTTACAGGTCAGTTAGGAGGGTCAAATAAAGCCACATGCATACAGTCCAGGGAGGCAGGAGGAGGCTGATCAGGGATGGCTCCTGCCCCTCCCTCCACCCACTATCTCATTCAGTTTGGAGAAAACAAAGCCAAAGTAGAATGATGTGAGAACCAGCACTTAGGGAAAGTTGTGAAATAGACTTGCCCAGCTTCAGAAAGCATCTCTCAGTTATGGAGAAAATGCCCAAATATAAACATGAATATGCATGTATCACCATGTTTATAGCAGCACAATTCACAATAGCCAAATTATGGAAGCAACCTAGGTGTCCATTAATAGATGAATGGGTTACAAAATTATGGGATATGCACATAATGGAATTCTACTCAGCCTTAAAAGAACAAAATTATGTCATTTGCAGTAAAATGGATGGACCTGGAGAACATTCTGTTAAGTGAGATTAGCCAGTCAGAGAAAGTGAAGGGTCATATGTTTTCTCTCATATGAGGGAGTAATCAGGATACAACAGAGACTTTAGATGATGGAGGAGAAACCCCAGTGGAATAAGAGATGTGGTCCAGGGGAAGGTGGTGGAGGGTGGGGGGAGGAAGAATTAACAAAGGAGGCATTTCCATTGACATTATGTGCATATGTGAGAATACCAATGCCAATCTCAATATCATGTTTGGGGAAGGGGAGGGAGTGGGGAAAGAGCAGGAGACAAGCTCACCAAGAGCTGTGTGCATGTATGTCACTATCACTCTGAACTACATTAGGATGTGAGACTATAATGCACCAATAAAAGTATATAAAATGCCAAAATAGCTCTGAAAGGTTTTCATTTGTTGTGGTTAGAGAAGAGATCCTGAGCATTCTGTGGAAGGGAAGCTTCCTGGGACTGGGATGATTCAACAAGACTATTGTAAAAAGGACTCTGGTGGTGGGTAGAGCAGGATGAAAGCTACCCCTCCCCCCACACACAACTTGTCCTAAGTCTCTGTGTACTTATGTAGTGAGATAAGCCAAAGCCAGAAGGTGCAGCACATGTGTATGTATGTGTGAACATGTCTGCATATTCATATGTATAGCTATAGGTAAAGATATAGGCATAGCACATGTAAGTTCCTAAAGTGTGTGTGTGTGTGTGTGTGTGTGTGTGTGTGTGTGTGTGTAACAGGGTCATGCTTCTGACCCTGGCAGCCAACAGATGGCCTGTTTCAAAGCTGACATTCTTCCTCCTTTGTCCTCTCCCTGTTAACAAATAGCATGTTCTTATCCTTTTACTGACAGAAGGGGATGTGGCATCTGTGGATCTGAATAAGAACTGACTCAAGGAAGACATGAACTTGAATTGTGTTCCTTTTGATAACACATCAGCATGACCCTGACCTGCATACCTGAATAAGAACTAACTCAAGAATGACTTAGACACAAATGTGTCCCTTCTTATAAGACACCAGCCTGACCCTGAAGAGTTAACTCTTGAAAGGGACTTGATTCCTTTGTTCAGGGAGAATCCAGGGCTTGTTCCTGAATACTGAAGTTCACTGGTTTCTCCAATGTGCTAGCAAATCAATACATTTCTTTTTCCTTCTTCCAAAAGGCTTGACCCAACTATTACTGAATGTGTGTGTGTGTGTGTGTGTGTGTGTGTGTGTGTGTGTGTGAGAGATGAGTGTGTGAATGTGTATATGAGTGAGTGTAAGAGATTTGTGAATGTGTCAGTGTGTGTATGTAATTTACTTACATCAGCATCCATACTCTCCAATCCACACAGAAATATTGGTTGTGATTCAGAACAAACCTGCCTTCTTGTTTGGCGAGATTGCTTCTTTAAATATCAGAACTATTGATTTTATATTATATTTCTGTCTTTTAATGCAGCATGCTGTCTCTGTGAATTAATGCTCTTTCCTAGCTCTGCAGGAGACAGCATCCTTTCCCTCAAATACAGACATAGCTGAGCCCTTGTCCCTGGAATTCTTTTCCTGAGAAAGCCAGGCAATGCTATCAGCAATTCTCCATGAACCATGTGTTTGGTAGACCTTCACCATGGCAAGCAACTCTTAAAGGCTCATGCACTTTGATCTTATGGAAAGTTCAGAGGTGCTCTGCTCCCATGTCGCTGTGGAGGGAGGCTACTGCAAAGGCAGAGCTCAGCTCAGCAACAGCTCCTGTAACTGAGAGAGCTCTGAGTTCATGGCCCTGGAGGACCACTTCAAGGGGAGCCCTGGAGGGGACCTATGCTGGTGACACCCTGTGTGAGCCTTGCAGAGGGCAGACACTAACTGCCAGGTAGAGACACCATGGGCAGGGAGAGCCTTGAGGAGAGGGCTAAGCACATACCGCCCAAGTTCTCCTGTGCTGGAGAACTTTGCTGGTTCCAGGTGGTCAAAGCTACTCTGCAGTTTCCCTGGGCCACATAAGGTGCTGTGTTAGCCCAGAGCACACCTGTGGAGCAGCCTCTCCCTCTACACAGCTAGTCTCCTCAGTCTGCAGCTATGGAGAGAGCCCACTGCCATCTGGTCATACATGTCCATGATCCATGGAGTTGTCTAGCAAAGGGCAGGGCAGACTTGTGGATTGTAAGTAGCCCATCTCCTGTTGTCCACAGCCCTTCTTAAGAAACTCAATCCAGCCCCCCCACCCACTAAGAATTTCACACTAGTACATTTAATAACACATTGGTTAATCTGGCCAATGTTTTATGTGTGTACAAGTTTTCTTTCCTTTCTGTTCAACCAGTCCTTTAGATGGTCCAGGCATAGTCTGTTTTGGCAGTTCTTTCTTCCAGCACATCTTTATTTTTAAAGTTTTTAAACCACAGTGAGTTTTTGCAGTAAGTAACTTCATGGAGTGTTTTTTGTGTGCATTTCTCTCACCTTTAGTTGACCTCACTTTGGTGTGACATTTAAAGTCCTTGCAGTTCACCTGTACTGCTATTAGTGACATTTAAAAATTAGTTTGTGTTCTAGAATACAGTGTGCACCTGTGGACCTCCACAGGTACATCCACAGGTGGAGACTGCACAGTCTCTCTTGGTCTTACCCACATTAGTACCATCCTGTTTACCAGCATCAAGAGCACCATGCACTTCCTCTAATTGGGCTGGTTAATATCTTGCTTCCTCTATTGGGCCTGGTCATAAATCCTTAATACCCTAGCATTACTTGGGCAGTAAAGATGATCATGGGGATGGTTTTGCAACATCTAGTAACTTCCAGTTGCTCTTATATTTTCCTGGTTTAACTCATTTATATTCAAACAAGCAGAACACTGCCTTTTTAATTCCAAGGCTTTTCAGTTTCCTCAATCTGCTCTGGGGAGAGGGGGTCAAGTCATGTGTCAGAGTCCAGCATCCGTGCGCAAATCTTGGGTTTGGGATTTTCTGCTAAGGGACTTTCTTCTTCCTGACAAGGAGAAGGTTCCGTGCTGTTCTTTCTGAGTGGAGTCTTTCTTTATGAGTTTTAAAAATCTCTCATCATTGTCTCTACCCCTTTTTTTCTATTCTCTTATTTGACACGTATTCCTTCCTGGGGCACAGGGTCTCTGTCCCTCTGACCTGTTACAGGTGCTGTGCTGTTCCTCACACCCACTGAAGGCAGGAGTGAAACAGACTGGGGCACAGGAGGAATAAGGGAAGAGGAAGAATGGACCCTCCGCCCTCCACTCAAGTCTGCATCAGTCTAGCTCACCTGTAGTCTCACCCTTTGTCAGAATCACCCTGTAATAATATCTGGGTGTTTTTTGTTGGTCATAAGCTAATAAGGTAAGATGAGCCAAAATATAAAATGTCAGTATGGTACAAATTATGTACAGTTTGGTGCATGACTAGTATTAACTGGTATTAACCCCAGTCCTTATACTGCTGAAATCCTCAGCAGGTTCACTGGGATATCTCCAGACCTTCTCCTTTCATTGCCTTTACTCAACATCTCTCACTGGGACAATCCATGCTTGGTTTCCTATATCAGAGTAGACTGAGCAGTTCTAGGTAAAGCCACCCTTCGTCATGGTACAGAGTGGGAGCCAGGAATGTGTTCTTATCATCCCACAGAGCTGTGGTAGACAGAAGGCCAGTGAACCTCGTTGAGCTATGATAAGGTTATTTGTGGAGTAATGCAGCTGAGTAGAAGTACAAACACAAACACATCTTAAATTCTAAGAATTCAGATGGTCTACAATTTGGATAAGTCATTATCTTATTTCAAGATTCTAAGCAAGCAGCATTTCTTAATAATCATATTAATACTTATCTTCCTATATTTATTATGTTTTTTACAGAATTTTGAGTGGTAAAATTTTGCTAAGTATCTTTTTCCCCATTATTCTCTTGGCATTTTCTCATTAGTTAGTAGCATGATAATTTGAGGTACAATAATGATATTGATTGGATGTTATACTGAAAATGTATTATTCATTCTGCTCTTTTGAATAGGAATGCTGGATATATAACCATGCATCCACTTATTAAAATGAGACTGTGTACACAAAATGAAATGAAAAAAAATTAATTGAAATTGATTGTTAGTTTAAATATCTAATTTCTTTTCTTCTGGGAAAAATATTTTGTCACCAAATTTTCTTCAAAATTGATTCTCTTTTTTAAAAATATACATTTATTGGTGAGTGGTCCTCTCACATCATAATATAGTTCAGAGTGGTAGGGACATACATGCACACAGTTGCAATTGATTCTTGTTCTTAAGGTGTGACATGATTTCTAGTATAACTACAATGACTAGTATTAAAATATTTACCCTTCTTTTTGTTTTGAACGTTTAAACCATCTCAGTGGAACTTCATGTAACAATCATTTCCCAGTTGAAATTTTAGATATCGCTTAGCCATGGTTTCTATACCTTTCCAACTATTTTCAAAGTATATGTGGTCCAAAACTTTGAAGGCAGAGGTCTGAATTTTAATCACAACAGGCAGTTAATGATCCAGGCATGAATCACTGGTCATCAGCTTGCAAACAAATGATACGCACACAGCTTCCATGTTCCAGAGAGAGTGTAGTTAGTTGTATGAGCGTATGTGATATGATAAAGTAGAGAAAACCTCAAGTTCTGAGGCCAAAGGAGCAGCCTCAGAGCTAAGAGGAATATCACATGTGCAGACATAGAAGTCCAAGAAGAACAGGAACTTCAGAAGTGGAAAGGAACGGCCAGAGTTAGTGCAACAGAGGCACTAAGACAGAAAATGAACCATGCTCATTACACAGGTGAACAGAAGTCCGGTGTCTGATGAATCAATTTATAAATATGTTTCTATCTTAGCATGTCATTTTACTTATTCATTTATGTTTGTGTTCAATTGGCAAATATTTAGAGACCACATTTCACGAACAGTATGCTGTTCTAAGTTCTGGAGATATATAATGGTAGAACTCAAGAGGGACTAAAGACCTGGAAACTAGAACAGAGTCTTTGAAATTACTAGAATAGGGTATAGGACCAACATTCCAACTATAGGAACTGGTAGAAACTTCCTCAGTAAGAACCCCTAAGCTTAGGAAATTTAAACAAGAATTAATAAATGGGATAGCATTACATTAAAAAGTTTCTGTGCAGCAAAGGAAACCAGCAAGAGTCTAAAGAGAGAGACTACAGAATGGGAGAAGATCTTTGCAAGCTACTCCTGATAGAGGACTAGTATCTAGACTATACAAATAACTTAAAAGACTTGACACTAAAAAAACAAATAACCCAATCAAGAAATGGGCAATTGAACTAAATAGACTCTTCTTAAAAGAAGAAATATAAATGGCCAATAAATATGAAAAAATGTTCAACATCAGTAGCAATCAGGGAGATGCAAATCAAAACTACACTAAAATTCAACCTAACCCCAATTAGAGTGGCAATAATCAAGAAGTCAAACAGCAATAAATGCTGACAAGGATGTGGGGAATTAGGAAATCTTACACACTGTTTACGGGATTGCAAATTAGTACAGCTGCTATAGAGATCGATATGGAGATTCCTCAGAAAGCTGGGAATGGATCTACCATATGATCCAGCTATACCACTCAGGACTGAAATCAGAATATTATAGTAATACATGCATATTTATGTTTATAGCAGCGTAATTCACGATAGCCACATTATGGAACCAATGCAGGACTCCATCACCAGATGAATGAATTACAAAATTATCAATCATCATTACTTTGGACATTAATTATTTCTGTTTCCTCTGATAAAGCCTGTGGCTGATTCCTCACTATTCTGTTTTTGTATAATTTTTGTAAATGATGAAAATAAGAAATTTGTTGGAATACTTTCTATTTTTTCATTTAAATAAAGATTACAAGTTCCATCACTCACCACAGCTGGAAGGAGCATTGCTCATATCAGTACTATGAAATAACTCCAGACTAACTTCAAATCCATGCTCCATCCCAAACCCCATGGAGAGTCCAAGTCACAATGCAATTAGCTGGCCCAACACTTGAGGGAAGACTGTGTCTACAGGGAGGAAAGACATCCAAGATGTGCTCATGTGGGTGCAATTAGCTAGACTCCAGGAAGAGCAATTAAGCCAGAATAGTTGACTAGGGATAATATGAAAAACCTAGATCCTCACAAATTACCAGAGTCTCTAAATTTGTTGGAGAAAAAGTATTTCTGACAGTTGTGAAGGATGGTAAGGGCTATTTAAGAAAGCCCCCTGTAATGGAGTTTTGCCATGGGGCAGGGAGAGGTGGGGTTCAACTCCAAACACAAGGACCAGTGGGGATTTGCAGTTGAGAAGGGTGGGGATGGTGGATGGGAAATTACTAAAGAAACAGCAGGGGCTCTGGCTAAAGAACCTAACAAGATTCTTGCTGAAGGCAGGCAGAGCAATAAGATAGTGAGGGTGGGGGAGGAAACAACAAAAACAAAACCAAGAACACACACACACAACATACACACACATAAGAGTATTATTGAATGAGCATTAAAACAGAATATAATGTTTATCACAGACAATCTTCTAAGATATTGCAAAAATAAAAACATCTGACCTTTTAATATAGCCCAGCAGGTGAAATCTGGTCCATCTCTCTTCTCAAGATGAATGGTAGCTGGTCCTCAAAGAGCACTAGGCAACAGCAAATGCTATACACAGTTTGTCCTACATTCATCTGGTAATTGGGCTGGCCCCTCTGTGCTCACTAATTGGCTTTATCCAGAGGAAAATAAACTCCTCATGTCCTTATAAACTGTGGTAGTTTTTCAGCTTGGGACAAGGTGCCCACAAAGTCAGGCTCCAACCCCCCCTCCTTCAGAAGTAGAGATAGAGGCCCTGTCTACCTTGATGTTTACATTTCCAAGAGGGGGAAAAGTACATACTTGACAGATTTTCTAAAATCAATGCTCTTAAAAAAACAACTGAAAGGGAATCTTTTCCCTTGTCTTCATTTGGGAAAATTAAACCTTTTATTTTTAACTTATATTTGTTCTTCCATAGGTTTGAAAAACACAACATAAAGGTATCCTTTAGGAAGAGAAACAGGAATGACACTGGATCTTCTAAGGGGTCCTGCTAACATCCCACATGAAGACATGGTTCAGAAGCACACAGGACATGGTTCTGTTACACCACCTTCCCTGGACCCGTTATTGCTACAGAGCATTGAAAGCGTGGAGTACTGTGGATTATCATAGCAATAAGAAATCTCAACACCCACCAGCTCCTATATTAATGCAAGTCCCACTCAGAAGGCTGAGCAAAGAAAATTAGTGGCATCTCCAGGCATGAATATCATTTCTATCAGCCATCACTGTCCTCCACAACACATCTGCTCTCAGCTAGAAACCATGAGGTGTGTGAAAAAAGGTGGAAAGAAGAACATGCTCCCAAGAGACAAAGTGATTGTCAGCGTAGACTCAGAAAACAAAGTTTGGGAACTGACATGGAAGACTTGAAAACAGCAAGGAAAAAAAGAAGTATTGTACTGAGGAGTGTCAAAAACCAAAATTACAACACATTCGGCTTAAAGATCATGACTGGCTTTGCTTTCCATTGCAGAATCTGGCAACACCCCATTCCAGAAAAATAGAATAAGTGTTCTGCTGGGCTGACAGACAAGGGCTGAATGAAAGAGAAACAAAGAACAAAACAAAAAAAAGCAGATTGGGTTGCCTTCCCCATGAGATGGCGCAGGAAAACCAAAAAATAGAAAATACTAGTTCATTAACAACGGGCTATGTTAGATCACTTCTTTGTAAGAGTTAAAGTGGAGGGAACTTCATCTTGCTCATTGATACTGGCCTGTTTAGGAAACATGGCTGGTATCTCTCCTGATTGGTGGGGAGGTCAGGTGATCTGTTTGGTGTCATGCACTTCAGCGTGACTGACGTCATTTTGATATTCAGACTGGGCTGTCGGGGCCTACTGTAGGAGCTTAGTCCAAAACAACAGCGTACTGCAAGTGAAACAGCTAGAATTACTGTTGATTTATATCAGAAACCTCACCAACAAAAGGACAACTAAGTTACATTTTTGAAGTTCTATAAGGGGAAAATACCTGTCAAACAAATATTCGATGACCCCCCATGACTTAGATATAAAGTGATCCCTGAGAAAGAAAAAGAAAAAGTACAAAGACAAAAGAAAAAACAAAGAACAACACTCATTTTCTAGTCTATAAGAAATATTAAAGAAGTTCTTCTGGCTGAAATAATGCATCATCGTGAAACTTGGTGCTACACAAACGAAGAGTACCAGAAATGCAGTGGAGGAAAATTAGATTAAGTTTATGATTTTTCTTAGTTTAAATTGCTCTAAAAGACTATTGACCCTAGCAAAAACCAGTAGCAGTAAGCTAGTATGTTTATAGCATATTTAAAAGTAGAGAGAATGAGAAAATCATAGAACAAATAGGAGGGGAAATTTTGAGACATGCATTCATGAAGTTCTCACAATAGAGGAATCCAAGATATGCATTGTAATCCCTAGGGGGTCCACTCAAAAAATCTAAGAGAGTTGTAAATAATAAGTGAGACATGAAGATAAAATGGAAGTATAACAAATGATTGACTGGTATAAGACAACAGAGAAAAGGATGAAAGAAGAGGAAGTAGGAACTCAAATAATGAGATGGTGCATATTAATAGAAACAGATTGTTCCTGGAGTCCCAGAGCAAAGTCCCAGGCCCCAGAGTCCCCCATACAGGCTCTGCCACCCATCCCCATATGACAATCAGAGACAAGCAGTGATGAGGGTCAGCATGACCTTGCCAGCAAGAACAGATATAGGCACAGTGACCAAAGACCTGTTTTTCAAGGGCCTGACAGGAAGGTTGATGTTTCGCTGGAAAGGGGGCCAATGGCAAAGGTTGGGGGCTTGCACAGCTGCCAGTTTGCCTCCCTGGCAGAGTGGGTCCTCTCTGTGGTGGTCAGGTCACACTCTGGATGATCATTATCTCAGGACTGGCTCTGTGAGGTGGCTCAGGAGACTTATCTTACCCCTTCTCCCTTGGAGGACAATCTATTTCCCATGCAGTAATTGCCCCTGCTTGGGGGGCAGCCTGGGATCTGTCATGGGGTAATTTCTCCCACCCAGGGAGTGACCTCATCATGGTGCGATCTGTCTTTGAGGTTCTGCTGTTCCTGGAATCCAAGCTGACCACAGGTTGAGGGCACTGACTAGGGACTTCCAGGTGCCAATCCAGGTGTCTAGAACAGTGGAATGTCTCTGCACATCTTGAAAATCCCTGTTAACTTCGATCTTCATATCCTCAGTCTTACAGAGGGCAAGATACATGAGGCAATTTAGGGCTATTCAACATTGTATTTCCAGTTTTTAGATTAACACTTCTTAAGTGATTAACATGCTTAAAGTGCTGAGCTGGGCAGTAATCTAAAGACAGGAATAGAAAGAAGGAAGAAGTGCCCCAAATGATCCTATTTTAATTACTTATCAGACCTCTGCAGACCCAAGGGAAAGATCAATGTTTTTAACCAAAACAGCTTCTAATTGTCTTATAATATCAAAAACCCATTCAATGTGAATGGCATAAATACCTCAATAAAAAGCAGAGAATGTCAGATTGGATAACCAGAAAAGACCTAACTTTATGCTGCCTACAAGAAATCAACTTTAAATATAAACACACAGGATAAAAGAAAACCAAATATATATATATATATATATATATATATATATATATATGATGTGTACACTAACCAAATAAAAGGTAGGCTATTCTTATTAGACAAAGCAGAAATCAGAGCAATGAAGTGGGAATTATATAACAAGACAGACAATTACTAGCAATGAGCAATTAAATTTCAAATTCAAAAATTTGCTACCATCACAAGTCGTGATAGTAGCAGAAGACCAATGGAACGTCATTCATCCATTAAAGAAAAGAAAGAAATCCTGCCAATTAAGAGAACGTGGATGAACCTGAAAGGACATATGCTAAATGAAATAAATCAGAAGACACAGAAAGACAAATGCTTCCCAATCTCACTTATATGTGGAATTTAAAAGAGGCAAATTCATAGAATCAGAGTCAAGTTCAGTTACCACAGTTTAGAGGTGGGAATGAGAGGAGATGTTGGTCAAAGTGCACAAACTCAGACATAAATAAGGTGAGTAAGTTCAGGGGAGATAACATACAACATGGGCGGTGATGGATCTGTTGATCAATTTGGTTGTGATAATCATTACACAATGTGCATGCATATCAAATATTCACACTGTACACCTTGAATGTATATACATATATATGTTTGTCAATTGAATATATATATTTTTAATGTAGCAAAATATATGCATTATCTAGACATGAGAGAAAAGGCTGCACCATGCTCCCTAAAGGACCCGGTACTCATCAAGGGGACTCAGGACAGCAGAGCGCTCAACTTGAAAAGTGAATGTGAATTCATTAAGCTTAGAATCTGTGCAGTCCTGGGAGCAGAGCTAATGTATCTTGGCAAAAAATGCATAGGAATTTAGTGATAACGCATGCACAAATAATTTATATAACCAAAATAACTTTCCAAACTTATTGCCTGGTAGATTATAATTAGAAAATATCCCATAGATAAATTAAGAGTAGAAAAAGAATCATGGAGCCGGGTGTGGTGGCACATACCTGTAATCCCCATACTTGGGAGGCTGAGACAGGAGGATTGCAGGTTTGAAGCCAGACTCAGAAACTTAGCAAAACCCAGTTTTCAACTAAAAAAATAAGATAGGGCTGGAGGTGTAGCTTGGAAGTAGAATGCTCTTGGGTTCAATCTCCAACACCACCACAAAAAAAATCTCATGGTTTATATCAAAATTAGATGCTTAAATACAATTAGTAGACCAAATACATGAAATCTCTCAAAACCCTATCACAAAATTAGAAAAAAAATGTGACTTAGGGAAAAACACAATAGATATGGATGCCAGTCTCCAAAACTGTAACATTAAAAAAGTTCTAGCCGGGGGTGGTGGCGCACGCTTGTAATCCCAGTACTTTGGGAGGCGGAGACCGGATGATCCGGGTTCGTGGCCAACCTCAGCGCGCATGCGCACGCGCACGATCAATCGATCGATCGATCTATCTCTCTCTCTCCTCTCTCCTCTCTCTCTCTCTCTCTACCTAGTGAGGCCCTCCGCAACTTCGTGAGACCCGGTTTCAAAAATAAAGCATAAAAAAAATAGGGCCGGGGGTGTAGTGCGGAGGTAGAATGCCCCTGGGTTCAATCCCCCAGTACCGCAAAAAAAAAAAGTTCTAAAATGAGAAAAAGAAGTAACAGAAGATAAATTATACATATTATAAAAGAAAACTTCCTAATGGGAAGGTGGCTAGCATTCAGTGGTTAAAAAATTTTCCTAATGCCAACCTTAAGAGCTCAGGAAAAAAAGAAGAATGCACTTATGTTTCCAAATAGACCAATTATTTGCAAAGGACAGACATAATTGGGTAAGCATCCAACCTATGGCCTGCAACACTAGAAGCTGGAAAAGAGTGGAATACCTACAGAGTACTGAGAGAAAGGACTTTCTCTTTTGTTGGTGGTTTTTACACATAGTAAGCACTTTCCATATAACAGTGAAAAATCTAAAGTTTGAAATGAGTACCAACTTAGTTTCCAGCAAGATGCAGTAATACAGACAAAATTAACTCTCCCACCAAAAACTTTAAAACTTAGATGTAGTATCTGACACGGTAGCACTCAGGACATGGGTCAGGAAACAGACTCAGTGGTCTCAGAGAGAAAGGGAACATCTAAGTGTCTGGCACAGCTCACTGCACAGAAAAAACATCCTGAGCCTGCAAGGAGATCAGCCTGGGTGGGGCTCAGGTCTCCCTGAGCAGCAGAACTGAAAGTCTGGGACGCCCAGGAAGCCGAGGGTTGCAGGAGAGCCCGTGGGGGTGGGGGAGGCCTTTCACAGGACACACTGGATATGCACAGAGCCTCTCTCCTCCCTATCCCCACCCCATTCATTTGATTGAATTTTAGTCAATGAAGGACTCACCAGAAAGCATTAGAGGGAACAGGGTTGATTCCACATAAGACCAAGAACCAGGCCTGTTCCAGAGAGGAAACTATCATTATTCATGGACATCGATTAGAGAGCTAAGAAAGGTCCTGCATCAACAGAGAGGGAAAATGAATCCAACACAGCTAAGCATGTCTCTGTACCAACTGTGAAAGGTCAAAGCAAGATCCAAAACAATCAAAATTACTAAGTTAATATAGTCCTAGAACAGGCCTTAAGAATATCTCTCTTAGACATACAAAAGTGTGCCATGAGTGGTGGCACACACTTGTAATCCCAGTACTTGGGAGACTGATACAGGAGAATCACAGGTTCTTGTCCAGCCTCAGAAATTTAGTGAGGCCCTCCACAACTTAGTGAAACCCTGTTTCAAAATAAAGAATAAAAAATAGGGCTGGGAATATAGCTTGGAGGTAGAATACCCTGAGTTCAATCCCCAGTACCACACACACACAAAAAAAATACAAAAGTGTTCAGCACCCAACAAGGCAAAATACACAATGTCTGGTATACAATAAAAACTCACCAGGTATAAGCCTTATAGAAAATTAACTCAAAATGAATCACATTCTTGACTATAAAACTATAAAATTATAAAAATAAGTCTAAGAACAAATCTTCAGAACTTAGGGTTAGGAGAAGTGTTTACATTTAATGGCAAGAGTCAACCCATTAAAGAAAAAAAAAGAAAAATTGGACCTTGTCAAAATTTGAAACATTTCTTTGTGAGTGAGCCTGTGAAAAGAATGGAAATAGAAGCTTCAGACAAAAAGAACATTTCTGCAAACCAGGTTTTCAACAAAGGCATTGTATATAAAACATACAAAATGTCCTGTAAAGTCAACAGCAAAAATATCCAAACAATTCAATCAGAAAGTGGCACATAGATATTTATCCAAAATATGTTAAAGGAAATCCTTGGAAAAGGAGAACATAATATCAGATGGAATCTTCAAGAACTGT
The DNA here is from genome assembly GCA_004027185.1 of Glis glis. Lineage (NCBI taxonomy): Eukaryota > Metazoa > Chordata > Mammalia > Rodentia > Gliridae > Glis > Glis glis. The sequence goes on from PVJS01006346.1 coordinate 48,393, forward strand.
GAAGGTGTGATAGGGTGACAATCTCTCCTAAAAATGTGATAGGGCAGTGATCTTTCTTCTTTGCTCTTCAAGAAAAAGATTTCAAGTGGGAGGAACAAATGAAGGGGCATGAGAGGTTTACTTTGGGAGGCAGGGGTAAAGTTTGAGAGAAGACTATCATAAAGCGGTTATGCTCCTGAGATAGGGTCTGGAAGGAGCCACTTCCTGAGTCAAATGGCGCATGAAATGAAGGGTTTGTGCTCCAGAGGAAGGGTCTATAATGGATCACGTCCTGGAGTGAAAAATGGTGGCAAATCTTCCACTTGGTGAGCCTTATTTAGTCTGGAAAACTTCCCCCTCATGTATATGCACTTGGGGAGGTCACAATCTCTGCTAACACTACAACCTTAGTGCACCTTGGCTGTTGTTTTCTGCCATGTTGGAAACTTTTCTATTGGTGCTTAAATAAAATGGGGAGAGGTTGGGGACAGGGTAGACATTGTCCAAAATGGCAATTTAGCTGATACCATAACTGCCAGAGGCTATCTTTGGGCAAGAAAGTTCAGCATCCTAATGTCACTGGGGTTCTCTAAAGCAGGTAGGCAAGAAGCCCCTATATTTCCCTTCAAGAGGGTTTAATTTCCCTCAAGTCTGTTCTAATCTTGCCCCAAACTGCTTATTTCTATCCATCTGCCTAACAAAGGGTTGGAGATTGTTAACCTCAGTTGTAGGGGAAGAAGCAAGCCTGCCATAGTGTCATGGGTGTGATGTGCACTGCACAGCTAGCCCTCGGGCAGAAGCCAAAGAGGAGGGGACAACTCCACAGTCCATCAAGAAGTGAGATCAGCCTGGAGCAAAACTAACTTTATTTTAAGGACACTAATTCCCTTTTTTAATAGCAGTGTGGGTTAACAACTCTAAAAATATATTTTCTTGTGTTCCAAATTTGAGACAAGTTACTCTTCTGTCCCCTCAGTAAAAAGTGCAATGGGAAGCAGGTGCTTATTTTTTTCTTTTTCTTTTTTAAAAAATATTTCTGTTGGGGAATTAGGAATAGTAGTGGGAAAGGGAAGTCTTGAACTATCCCTTCATGATTAGAATGGAATTAGAATTGGAGATTGTTTTAGTTACCATTTCATCACTGTGACTAAAATACCTGACAAAAAACAACTTGGAGGAAGAAAGACTTATTTGGCTCACAGTTTCAGAGGTTGGCTGGCTCCAAGGCAGAATCATCATGGTGTAGAACAGCCACTCAGTTCATGGCAGTCAGGAAGCAGAGAAAGGGAGGGGAAGGGAAACAGACCTATATAATCCCCAAGGCCACATCCCCAGTGACCGACCTTCTCTAGCATGCTCTACCTGCATACAGTTACCACCCAGTAAAGCCATTCACATGATTAAAGTTTAGAGCCCTTATTCAATTATTTCACCTCTGAACATATTTGCATTGCCAACACATGAGCTTTTCTGAGAAATATTCTCTATCCCTACCATAACAGAGATATCAGTATATAGTCTAGTGACACTGGTAATTAGATTGATGGGTAGGCATGTAAATAGATAGAGATAGCCAAACATTTGGTTGGCAGATATGGAAATGTACACAGACCGGCACATGTAACCAATCTCTGTCCATTGAGGCAGCCTAGACACATGGCATCGTGGTAACCACAAACTCACCTATGCTCAGTCTTGGCATACAAATATCTTTTTCTCCTAAAACGAATCAGAATTCCTTAGAGAAATAATTGACTCAAGACTGGGATAGAAGTATAAGATGATCTTTCAACAAATTTTTGTTCAAGTTGACAAGGAAATCTCCAGGAGTCATAGGGATGTGGCAACACACACACACACAAACACACACACACACACACACACACACACACACACACACACACATACACACACACAGAGTAGCTGGCTTGGAGCAATTCCCATTGGCCAACTATGGGAAAATCTGAGTATAAAAAACAGTAAAGTAGTATCCTTTTGAATAAAATAGATATACATAAAAGTAGCAAGAAATATAAACTCAGCTATCCATAGGATATCAGTAAATACCTGAATGAATGAATGAATGAATACAGCCATTTAATAAATACCAAAGAATGATAAATTTAGAAAATAATCAATGAGGTATAAAAATAGTGGGTGATAGCCAGGTGTGGTGGTAATCCCAGTACATGGGAGGCAGGATGATTGCAGGTTCATGGCCAGTCTCAGCAACTTGGTGAGTCTCTCAGCAACTTAGCAAAGCTCTCAGCAACTTAGCGAGACGAGATGTTGTTTCAAAATAAAAAATTAAATAGGGCTACAGATGTAGGTCAGAGGTATAATGCCCCTGGGTTCAATCCCCAGTATCATAAATAAATAAATAAATAAATAAATAAATAAATAAATAAATAAATAAAATAGTGGGTGAAATTTTGAAGACAGACAGATATTTAGACTATCTCAAATTATCTTTCCACAAATGACTTATTAATTGAAAGGATAATAAATTACTTTGTACTCATACTATTTTAAGAAATGGAAGCATCCTCTCCCATGTGGATGCATCCTGTGCCTCCTGTAGGAGGTATTAAGAAGTATTCAGAAGGACTTCAGTGCCCAAAATACATCACCTGTATCTACAGCTGAAGGGATTGCAAACAAATATAAATTGAGGTGTATTCTGCAAAATACAAATATAAATTGAGGTGTGGTCTGCAAAATCTCTAATCCTCAAAACATTACGGTAAAAAGCAACAAAGACCTTGAAAGCATAGGCATTTTCTAGACCTGACAAGTTGGAACCAGGGCCTGGAAAGGTGGGGCAAGGGTGTTTTCAGTGACAAAGATGGAACTGAGACACATAACGAAACTTGAAGATGAGTAGGGAACTGTATTGCATTGATGCGAAATTTTGTTATTTCAATGGTGTGGCTGTGGTTATGGAAAATAATGTCCTTGTTCCTAGTAGTTGCACACTAAAGAATTCTAGTGATAATGATATGAAATCGTCAACTTCCTCTCCAGTGATTCAGAAAATGTGTGTTTGCATCCTGGCATGTAAATCATGTATGCCCGTGAGTATGTATGTGTGTGCACACGTATGTGATTGTGTATGGAAAGAAAGAGAGGGGAGGGAGAGAGAAAAAGCAAACATGTGAATATGATTATGGACTAATGGTGTGTAATTTTCTTATACTACATTGTAACTTTTTGATGCATTTGAAATTATATTGGAGTATAAAGTTCTAAATACATTTTAATTTATCTTATTGGTGCATTTTAACTACATACAAATGTGGGGTTCATGGTGTTATATTGATACATGCACATAACATATTTGACTGATTTTATTCCCCAGTCATTTGCTCCCCCTTCCTCTTCCCTATCCACTTGTTCTACTTACTGGTCTCCCTTTCAATTTTCAGCTTCCACATGTGAGAAAAAACATTCAACATTTGACCTTCTGAATCTGGATAATTTTACTAAGTGCTGTGTGCTCCACTTTCATCTGTTTACCCTCAAATGACAGAATTTCATTCTTCTTTTTGGCCGAGTAAAACTCCATTGTGTATATTTTCTTCATCCATTCACCTAGGCATGTCCCATAATTTAGCTATTATGAATTGCACTGCTATAAACCTGGGAATGCATATATCACTATGGTATTTAGTTCTTACAGATAAATACTACGAAGTAGAATAGCGGGGCCATATGGTGGTTCCATCCCTAGTCTTCTAAGGAATTTTCATTCTGATTTCCACAGTAGTTGTACTAATTTTCAGACCCACCAACAATGTATAAGTGTCCCTTTTCCCTTTCATCCTTGCCAGCAATTATTATTTGCATTCTTGATGATTACCATTCTAACCAGGATAAGACAAAATATCAATGTAGTTTTGGTATGCATTTCCCAGATGGCTAAAGATGTTGAACATATTTTCATATACTTGTTGGCCATTTGTATTTCTCCTTCTGAGAAATATCTACTTAGTTCAATTGCTTATTTATTGATTGGGTTGTTTGTTTTTAGGAAAAAAGAAATAATCAGTAGATGTGGCAGCATCAAATTAAAAAGCTTATGCATAGCTAAGGAAACAAAAGAGTGAAGAGAGAGACTAAGGAACATCATTGCCAGCTACTCTTCTGACATAGAATGAAGAACTAGAATATATAAAGAGCTCAACAAACTTAACACTAAACATACAAATAAAACTGAAATGAAGATGAAAAAACAAAAAGATATAAAGCCAAGAACCTCTAAGTCCAAGTCCCACTCATTTTAACCATTCTGTACTAAGTCTGCCAATTTCTAATGACCATCATTTTTTTCCCTAGACTAAGTAATCTATAAAGTTCACTTTTATGGAGTGTGAAGATCAATGAAGGAAGCAGTATGTCCATTGGTTATCTTGATGGATCAATGATTGGCTCTTAGGGCAGACATAAAAATCATTGAATACCAGATATTCTATAGGAGACATTAAGAAAGTAGTCACCATCTAGGGCGGAAAAACATTCTTTACTTATTAGATATTATTTCCAGATTATTTTTCTAGCTTTCATTTCATGTCCATTCAAATGAACACAATGATGTAAACATATTATTTTTGTAAAATAAAGCTGCCATACTTACAGCTTCCTCTCCCCAAAATTAGCAAGAGCTTCTCCACCTTGGTTCATCACCCACATTAGTTGTTTATTGCAATGTATGAGGGAGGTCTCTTGTGGCACTGACTTACAGTGTACCTTTCACGTGCCACCTTGTGTCTCCTGCTGTCTTCCTTTGCTTTCTGAAATTCTTTCTATTTATGATACAAAGCAAAATAAAGCCCATCAAACCATTTATTTCCATGAAATCAGGGCACTTGTTCAGACACAGCATGTGGTCCGAAGAAAAAGATATTCAGACAAGCATCCATTTCTCCTGATTGCATAAGCAATTTCTTTTCTAGGGACTTGGAATCTGTAAAAAGCCAGGGTATTCAGCAATTTTTTTTTCAGTACTGAGGATGTAACCCAGGAGCATTCTATCTCTGAGCTACACCCCCAGCCCTAATTTCATTCTTTATTTTTGAAACAGGGTCTTACTAAGTTGCAAGGGCCTCACTAAGTAGCTGAGGCTGGCGGCAAACCTGCAATCCTCCAGTCTCAGCCTCCCAAGTACTGGGATAACAAGTGTGTGCCACTATGCCCTGCTGGTATTGAGCATTTAAAGTGAGATGTTTCCTTTAGCCTTCTACATCTAGTAAAAAGACACGGATGCTCGGGGGTCAGTGTCATGAAAGTTCCAGTGCTTCTATGCAAAGGCCACTATAGAGCGCTGACAGCCCAGTTGCTTGTGCCCAGTCCTCCTTGTTTCTGCAGAGAAGTGGAAAACTATTGTATGCCTCTGAGTGCTTGGAAAACACCAACCTGCCCTACTCCTGTGTATGATTTGTAAATTGTAGATGGAATGTTCCTTCCACAATCTCCATAAAAGTAGAAGAAATGCCTTACTTAAGTAGTCATCTCTGAAGATCATCCCTGTGAGGCATCTGGAAGAGATAAAGGGTTGAAATAACTGCTGTGAGATTGTGAGGAACTTTATGACAAGATCAACTCTACTGGAAGCAGATGAGGTGCACAAGAGTATTGAGAGGAGATCCTGGAGCTGGGCCATTCACATTGGTAGAGGTTGTTCACATGGTATCCAAGCATCCAGGTGGGATTTAGCCAGATGCTCTGGAAAAAAATTTCTGAGAAATGTCAATCTTTATTAATGCCTATATTTTTACATTTAGTCATTTTGGCTGTGGAATGGCCCCCAAAGCTCATGTGTTAAAGTCTTGGCCTCCAGTGCAGAAATGTCCACAGGTGGGGCTTTGCGGGGAGTGATTAGATCATAACAACCCTGACCTCATGACCTCCATGGATTAATCCATTTGATGGATTGAACATTTGAATGGATGACTAGGAGGAGGTGGGAACTGTAGGCAGGTGGATCATGGCTGGAGGTGTGTCGTTGGGGACTGTATCTGTCCCAGCTCCTTCCTCTCTGTCTCTCTCTCTTTCTTTCTGCATCCTGGCTGTCATGAGCTGAGCAGCTTCCCTCTTCCATGCCCTTTCACTGTAATATTCTGTCTCATTTCAAGCCCAAAACAATGGAGTCTGATGACAAGGGACTGAAAGCATGAGGCAAAGTCAGTCTTTCCTCCTTTAAGTTCTTCTTATTAAGTATTTTGGTCACAACTTCAAAAAAACTGACAAACATATATTTTCAGTCAGAAATTAGATACATGCAAGTCAGATAAACCAAAACTCTTCACACTCTTTTTATCAACTTGGTGAAATAAATGAAACACGAAAAAAGTGTTTCAATATCTTAAATATCTCATATTTAAGATATCCATTAATCTGTACATGTTTGTAGACAAACCTCATGATGTGAATTTTTCTACCTCTGTAAGTCCTAGAATATCTCCATTAAAAGGGGCCAATAGATCTATTATCTGAATCAAGAATTGGAGAAATGTGGAAAATTTAAGAAAGCATCTTTTTTATATAATTAGAATAGATAACTTCACAATAAGTGAAAATTTATATTAGTCTAATTATACAAGTAGCTTCAACATTTGATTTTCTTGCTTTAAACTTAAATCTATCAACTAATCGGATGTATGATTTATTTGACATGCATTTATTTGACTACTATTGTGTATCAGATATTTTAGAGTTAATTGGGGAAACAAAGAAAGACATACATAGCCTGTGTCCTTAAAGAACTCACATGATTTGGGAAAGAAAACATAAAAACAAATATAGCACTATGATATGACACAGTCAATGATAGGAATTCCATTTAAGATTATGTTATTCAGTGAAAAGCTGTACACTATGGTAAAAGGAAAGCCTGTTATTAAACTCAGCTAGAAACCCAATAAGATCTTCATCATATTGTGGTTGAGACTCACTGGCGAATTAGATCTCTCCTTTGTGTGAATAGAAATTTTGTCTATTCATGAAGCTGTTTTTGTTTGTTTGTTTTGTTTTTTGTTTTTGTTTTATTGGCCAGGGGAAATGTCCTTCTGCTTATCAAGAAGGAAGTGTCTGTCCATTCCTCTTGCTTTTATGTAATATTTTCTTCTAGCTCTCTAAGCTCCATGATCTCTTTGGTTTTTACATATATACTTCCATTGGTGCATTGTAGTCTCACACCATAATGTAGTTCAGGGTGATAGTGACATACTTCACACAGCACTTGGCGGCATATCCCCCAGCTCCCTCCCCATTTCCTCCCTTTCCCCATGCATGATATAGCAATTGGCATTGGTATTCTCACATATGTACATAACATTCTGGAAGTGTTTCCTTCAGTAATTCTCCTTGCCCATAAACTAGACTACCTCCCTTGCTCCACTGGGCTTTCTCCTCCATTATGTAAAGTCTCTCCTGTATCCTGATTACTCCTTAACTTTTTTTCCCAAACAAGCTGGTTCCATTTTGAACCCATCATGATAGAGTCTTCTTTTTCTGTTCTGTAAATATCTCCACTATCCAGGGTTTTTCCCACAAACCTCTCCTCTCCTCTACCTATATTCATGTCCTCAAGGACCTTATCCTCTTCCACAGCTTTAAATGCCATTGATCTGTAAATAGTCCAGGGTCTATAATGCCATCAGGCATTCCATTTCTGAACTCCCAGATCCAACTACCTGCACAATAATTCCATTTGGTGACTAGTAGGGAAATATTTACTAGTCCTTCTAATTCTATTCTATATCTAGCATAAGTAACACACACCAGAACACTACACTTGACGTTTTTTCTGTCACACACAAAAAGAATCTGACGAATGAAGCCATTACTAAGATTCTTGTCAATTTGTCAGCTTACATTTCCAAGAAAGTATGCACTTGAAAAATGTAGATTTTTCAAATAAAGGCATGTTTACTCTAGTGGCCAAATGAAGGGTTATAGTTGAGAAATGTTAATGTCAGGTAATGGTTAGCCTCCTCTTCAAGTCTCATGGTCAAGTCCGGCCTTCTTCACTTTCAAAGAGGCCCATCACCTGTCCTGACCAGCTGGCCACATCCATTTCCACAGAAACAAATTTTTTTTTTTGCGCTACCGGGGATTGAACCCAGGGGAGTTCTACCTCCACGCTACACCCCCGGCCCTATATTTTATACTTTATTTTGAAACTGGGTCTCACGAAGTTGCAGAGGGCCTCACTAAGTAGAGAGAGGGGGGGGGGAGAGAGAGAGAGAGAGGGAAAGAGAGAGAGAGAGCTGAGGCTGGCCGCGAACCCGGATCCTCGGGTCTCTGCCTCCCAAAGTACTTGGATTACAAGCGTGCGCCACCACACCCAGCCCACAGATACAAATATTAAATATATTAGTCTCTCTCCTTTTTCTTTTCTCCTCCTCCTCCTCCTCCTTCTTCTTTCTTCTTTTCTCATGCATTTCCAGTTCATTTCTTTCTCTACTTGTGTAGAGCTTTAAAAATATTTATAAAAAATCATCCATATAACTAAAGTACAGAGATTCAGTGTCTTCATATATAAATGTATAAAAATTCTCTAGTCAACTCAGGTAGCTAATATACCTTTTTGACTTTGTTAATCTGAAGTAAAGAATGACTACTTGGAAAAAAAGAAACTAAAATTTTTTAAAAAAGGAAAGCTATTGGTCTTTCCTTATGAGAAATAACATCAATTCCTTTGGAGATTAAATTTTTCAGGCATGCTTTCTACTTCACATACCTCATTATAGCCATAAACTTGAGAAACAAAAGGGAAAAAAAGGTTTGAAATCAATGTTTAGTCAATACACATTAGCTTTTCTTCTGAGATACCTGTTCCACGGTTCCTTAAAAATACCTATTTCAGGCAAGGTTAATGTTTTCAAATGGAGTTTTTCACCTAAGTTGCTAGAAATAGAGATTTTTTCAGGAATTGAGAATTTAATTCTGTGCAGGATTAAAGAAAAAGCACCCAAGATTTATAGATTGCCTTTTCACATAAAAGGACAAAGAAGTCCCTTTCTCATTGAATAGGAGGGATAAAAAATAGTGGTAAATTTTATGTTCTACAAAAGGAATAGTTAGGGTACCGTACCAGTTTTTGATTGATTGCAGCTCGTGCTCTAAAATAAACATCTACAAGCCTTCTGCTCTACGTGTGGCATCCTATCTAGTTCTCCTCAGCTGTACGGATCTCCCTCTGCTCCATCTGGCAAGAACCAAGGGTTCTGTGAAGGCCCCTTTCTACCAATATACTCACTGCCTAGTTCAGGATGTTGTAACAGGATAGCATAGAAAGTTGAGGTTGGCCAAACCACTTCCATATCAAAGTTCTGGAGCCTGGAAGACCAAGATGGAGGTGGAGCATGGCCAGGTTCTGGTAAGGTTCTTCCTGATACAATGACGCACCTTCTCATGCATCCTCACATGAGCAGATCTGGTGGGCTCTTCTGGTTGAGTGACATACATCCTCATGCATCCTCACATGAGTAGACCTGGTGTGCTCTTCTGGTTGAGTGACATACATCCTCATGCATCCTCACATAAGCAGATCTGGTGTGCTCTTCTGGTTGAGTGACATACATCCTCATGCATCCTCACATGAGTAGATCTGGTGGGCTCTTCTGGTTCAGTGACACACATCCTCATGCATCCTCACATGGCAGATCTGGTGGGCTCTTCTGTTTGAGTGACACACATTCTCATGCATTCTCACATGAACAGATCTGGTGGGCTCTTCTGTTTGAGTGACACACATTCTCATGCATCCTCACATGAGCAGACCTGGCGGGCTCTTCTGGTTCAGTGACGCACATTCTTACTGTCCTCAAGTAGGCAGTTCTGGGGGCTCTTTCTGGTTCAGTGACCAGTTTTCTCACTGTCCTCACTGGGTGGAGGGTAGAGAGCTCTGGCATCTCCTTCAGAAAGTACTGATCTGGTTAGTGAAGTTTCATATCAACTCCTAGTCACCTCCAAGGTCCCACTTACTGACACGGTCACCTTGGTTTTAGGATTTCAACAGGTGAATTTGGGAACACAGACATGCAGTCCAGAACTCTCCCTGCCTGACCTGTCATCACTACCTAACATTGTATTTTGATATACATATAATTCACAATATACTGTAATAAATTGATTATAATAATAATTGTGGTAACTTAAGGAATTGGAGGGAATGTCAGTCAAGGGCATCAGGGTGTTGAACAACTGAAGGAAAGTCAGTCACCAGAAGTGTCCTCAGGACTAGAAGGCACAGCTTCACCTTTGCACAGCTTCATCTGTGGATGTTGGATCTGAAGGAAACCAATGTCCCGTGCATGACATGGAGCCATGTTTCCATCTGTACATATGCTTTTGCATACTTCATGCAGCACCTACCTCAGCTCTTCTTTCTGCACATCAAAACACCTTCTAGAACATTCTGATGATGTCAAAACAAAAATGACCCAGCCCCAACTTAATCTCTCCATTCTACTTCCTATCTGCCAGACAACATCAACATATCTCTTAACTTTCTTTTTTTGTTGTGTTTATCAAGAGCTCCTCATCCCCTCTCACTGCAGAGCAAGTGAGGCCACTGCTGGATCGGCTGGGTTGAGAGTTGCCTAATGTGCAGGGGAGGCAGAGGAGGACGTGCTATGATTGTCAGGCTTAGGGACGCCGGGGGTTTGACTTCTGACAAATTAAATTTAAGGTGCCTATTAGATGTTAAAGTGGAGACAACTCAGTGAGCATCTTTAACGTAGAAAGACAGGCTGGAAATAAATATAAATGTGTCAGGTAGAGATGCAGGGAAGCGTGAGAAGAGAGGCTGCTCCCAGGACACCAGAGGGAATTAAGTGAAGTCAGGGTGTGAACCACCTGTGTTTCAGCTATGAGAATGCAGTATAAGGAAAAGCAAGTGTGAGGTGGGAGAGAAGAGGATGTTTCATGTGTATGAAGAGCCAGCATTGCTGCCCATGCAGGGTGAGCCAGGGGGAAGAGAGGAGAAGCGTGGAGGGTAGTGTGGAGACCAAGGAGGTTGGGTCTGCTCATCCCCAGAGGCTGAGTACAGACAGGGAGGAGGAAGGTGGAGCTGTGCCTGCTTTAAGAAGAGATGGAGAGTGGATATGCCGTGGGCCAGCCATGGGTGAAAATCAAACTGTGACCTGGAACCACTGCAGCACCCAGCCCAAGGTGGTCAGGACATGCCTAGTGATTGCCAGTTTCCCCATTTCTTCATCCTTGCTTACAACTCATGGCCACTCAGAGACATGCACTTCTAGAAGCCCTCCCCCAGCTGCCCCCAGCCCAGTGCATTGTGGTCCAAGCATGCCTCTGAGGCATCTCTTTTCACCATGGAGCCCTCTCACTTCTCGGCCTGCCATCTAGTCTCTGCAAAATGCAAACAAATAGAGAGAAACAGAGGTTTACTTCTTACAGTTATTGAAGCTGGGAAGTCCCAAATTGAAGGCCACCATCTACTAAGGGCCATTGTGATGTGTCTTTTCATGAAGAATGCAGAAGTAGAGAGAGAGAGACAGACAGACAGAAAGAGAGAGCGTGCAAGCAGAACTCACCTTTTTTTTTTTTTTATAAGAAACCCATTCCACCAGGAAGATAAAATCTATTCCCGAGAGTGTGCCTAGCCACTTTTTTTTTTTTTTTTTGTGGTACAGGGATTGAACTCAGGGGCATTCTACCTCTGCACTACACCCCCGGCCCTATTTTTTTTTATACTTTATTTTGAAACTGGGTCTCACGAAGTTGCAGAGGGCCTCACTAAGTAGAGAGAAAGAGACAGGGAGAGAGAAAAAGAGAGAGAGAGATAGAGAGAGAGAGAGAGAGAGAGAGCTGAGGCTGGCCATGACCCCGGATCCTCCGGTCTCCACCTCCCAAAGTACTGGGATTACAAGTGTGCGCCACC
>PVJS01006347.1:0-60256 GCA_004027185.1 Glis glis
TTTTTATGCTTTATTTTGAAACCGGGTCTCACGAAGTTGCGGAGGACCTCACTAAGGAGAGAGAGAGAGAGAGAGAGGGAGAGACAGACAGACAGACAGACAGAGAGAGTGAGAGCTGAGGCTGGCCGCGAACCTGGATCCTCCGGTCTCCGCCTCCCAAAGTACTGGGATTACAAGCGTGCGCCACCACGCCCGGCCTAAAAGGTGCTTTTTAAATAGAAGTGAAGCCGGGCGTGGTGGCACGGACTTGTAATCCCAGTACTTGGGAGGCTCAGACAAGAGGATCTGGGTTTGAGGCCAGCCTCAGCTACTTAGTGAGGCCCTATGCAACTTAGTGAGACCTGTTTCAAAATAAAGAATAAAAAATAGGGCTGGGGTTGTAGCTCGGAGGTAGAATGTCCCTGGGTTCCATCCCCAGTACCGCAAAAATAAATAAATAAATAAATAAATAAATAAATAAATAAATAAATATAAGTAAATAAGTAAATAGAAGTGAGATTTGCTTTACCAGCTAATTTTAGACTGATTATATATTCTCTAAGCTATAACCAGTCAACTTGTGATGCGCTGCATATTCCAACAGCAGGCTGTTCCCACTGCCTTACCTACATAACACTGTTGCTCTCCTTATCAGAGCATACAAGCTTTCCTGATCGTGTTTCTAAGGAAACACAAGTTTCCTCAGAAAGCAGGGAACTTTCTGAGCTACTTTTCTTCCCATTTCTCTTCTCTAGTGATCATGAATACCCTTAAATATCCTCGTGTCTCCTTCGTTGTTGTTTATTGCTCAGTTAACTTTACTACAGAAATCTTCTATGAACACAGACACATGCCGTTACTAACCTTGTAGTAATTTTATTGATCTACTACATAAGAAATTTCCAACCCTCCTGCCTAACTCCATGAGGTATCAGTAAACTTACAAAAAATATTCTACTTGTAATTTAAAAGAATCTCTTAGAAATGCTATTTTTAATCAACAGCTTTTAGTACTCAACTTTTTTTTCTCTAAGTACTGTGTTAGGGTGTGGACAAGTATGACTAATCATTGCTTTTAAAGAATTTCTGTCTGGTAGAGAAGATAATCACTATAATATGAGGTTAAAAGAGAGATATAAATGAAACACCTGTACCTGGTTTGGAAGCAATAGATTACCTAAGTCTATAATGATTCTTGTGTAGTTTTTTAATAAAAAAAGAGAAATGATAGTACTAGAATACTTGCAGTGCTAGTGTAAATCTTTGCCCTGGTTCTGATTTAACACATTGTCAGATCTCCTATAAATTCTCACTATTAATTTTTCTAAACTATTTCCCAGCTTTTTTTGTCCCTTCCCCTGCCTCACAAGCTGGGGTGATGGCTTTTGTAAGAATAGAATAAGAAGATAGAACAGATAGGAGGTGGAGGAACAAGAGGTGAGTAAGATTAGGTAGGTGTGTAAAAGATGGTCATGCAAAATTTGTATAAATAGCCTTGCCCTTGAACTTCTGAGAATTCCTGTTTAACTTAGGAATTAGTATATTGGGTTAACTTTGCTCAGCACTTTCTAAAAATCTTTCTAAAAGGTCTTCTGGTTGTATCAACTACTGATTGCATTAACTATTTGTTAGTCTGAACTAAAGGTGGATCATTGGACATTTATTATGTGCATTTACAAATACAACATCCCTTTGTGGCAAGAAGAGTAATTTTTAGCAATATGTATAGTTCATAGGATCCACATCATCTATTACAGAGTTTGATATGGATTGGATTAACTTTTTAAAAGCCTGCTTTTTGAATCATTGATAATCTTGTGATTAAAAACAATATATAAAAGATAAGAATATATTTTCAGGAATATTTTAAATGAATCATACTTACAAATCAGTGTCATTGGTTTACCTAGACTATACTCCTCTGGTTTATTAACTTCATTGTGTGGTATTTAGTACAAGTTAAATACAGTAATGTTTTAAAATTCTAGGGTGTGAAACTCGCTGGGAAATAAAAATCTACCTATTACATATGGAGATTGTGACAGTTAATTTAGTATGCGTAAAGCATGTCGAACACAGTCTAGCCCATAGTAAGTGCTTTATAAGAATTAGCTAACATTTCTTTTTCTATTACTTGTTATCTAGTAGTAAATTTTTAAATGAATTAATTAGTGTTCAGACTTATAGGATATAGTTACTGATGATAACGTAAACATGAAATATTTAAGTCCTTCAATACTATCTGTAATAAGAGACTGAATTTAATGAAATTATATAAATGTACACATCTATTCCTCTTACAATTATGAACTGCCTTAAAGAATGTCATGCTGAATCTGAGAATGTCAGGGCATTTCACACTGTATGAATGTCGGATATTCACTTATACTTTGATATGCAGGTAGCCTTAAATAACCAACCTATTAATGATTGATATCTCTTTATTGCCTTGCTCTAAATCTTGTCATATAATTTCAACACATAATTTATGGCACTTCTGTTTTTCTCCCTTTATATTTGAATAATTAATTATGTACATGGTTTAAAAGTCACACAATTGGGAACAAAGAGAAAATTGAAATCCCTCTATTACCTTTGAATTCTTGTCTCACAGTCCCCTTGCACAGAAATAGAGAACTATTACCAGTTTCTCATGTATTTTTTTCAAAGATATTTTGTGTGTTTACAAACATGTGCATACCATCCTCGTCCTTCCTAAAACATAGTGTACTATATACACTATTCTGCACCTTAGCTTTTTTCACTGAATGGTCATAAAGATCAATTTTTCACTCATGAATGAGTGAAATGGTCATAAAGATCATTGAAAATCATTTTTTAAAGAGTAACTAATGCTACAGGAAATTGTTCATTATATAATTTCATTTGAAAAACAATATATAAATTATGTGGAAAACAGGTTTATTTAAAGCATTTATATTTATACATGTGCATAAGAAAAAGAAAACAAGAAAGTACAACAAAATGCCAAGTATGGTTATGGTTCATATCGGTATACATAGGTCATGTCATTCTTTCTCAGAGCTTCAATCTATGTTCCATATATCTATTAAGTAATCATTTATTTATCTAATCCTATAGATATTGCTTACTTTGTATTTTTTACTTCCAGTGTCACAGCTAATACCCTCTACAGTATATATCTTTGTTTCTATAGAAGTTTTTTTATAGCAAGAATTCCTAGATATAGAATGCCAAGTCCAAGAGGATATTTTTAATTAAATTAAATATCAATTTATAATTTCCTCCTCACATTCCAAAATAGCATATTATCAAATTTTACATCTTAGTCTATCTGATGAGTGAAAGGTATTGTCTTTGCTTCTGTTGAGTTATGAATGAGGTCTTTTTCATGTATAAAAGTGTTCCTGGGGGTTTTTTTTCTTAGTAATATGCAAGAAATCCTTAAGAAAATCAGCCCTTTCTGTGTATATTTTTTTCTCAGTTCTTTGTTTTTTGACTTGGTTTATTAGATCTTGTATAAAGAAATTTTTAATTTTTATATAGTTAAATTAGTCATTTTAATCAGTTTTATGGTTTCTAAGTTTATACAACATTTTCTCTGTGCATTTTCTTCTAGTAGATTTATTTTTACTGTAAAATTTTGTTGACTGTGTCATTTATTGGTTTTAGGAGTGGGGTAGGAATTCAGCTTAAATTTTACAGATAGCTAGTCTACCTTGTCAATGCTTTTTTTAAAAAAATCTGTTTTACTTTTTATCTTCAGTGATTCAAAACACTATTCCATCATATGCTGTATATTTGAGTTTATGCCTGGTTTCTTAATTTTGTTCCATAGTTTCTCATTATATGTTTTATATTTTGTCATATATCATATACATTTTTGAAAATAAGAAATTAATTTCTTAATGTTTTTATTCTTCTATTGAACTTTAAATCCTATGTAACGCAAACGTTTATTTTTTCTCCCACTGTGCAGTTAGTCTCTGAAACTAATTTCTAGATATCTGCTCATTAACTCTTTGTAAATGCATATGAATTTAGAAGTAGTCTGGTTAAATATGATAAAACTATAATTTCTCCCAAGTTTGAAGAATTCTTCTTTTCTTTCTTAGCTTTTAACCTAGACAACGAGCAACCAGATTATGATATGGATTCAGAAGATGAGACCTTATTAAATAGACTTAACAGAAAGATGGAAATTAAGCCTTTGCAATTTGAAATTATGATTGACAGACTTGAAAAAGCCAGTTCTAACCAGGTAATGTACCATGTAAAAATTTCTCATCTCTTGCATTTAGTCCAGTTGGCACCTTTGTTTTAATTTTCTTTAGACCTCAGTGTATTGGATTTTACTGTCTTTTGAATTTTTTTTCCAGGCATCCTAAGAATTTCTATTTACAATGTTCCTTGAATAAAATACTTAAGCACAATTTTCTTGAATAGAATCATGAAGAATACTGTTGTGACTTTTCCTATGTGGATAAAAATAATACTGATTATAGTGTTATAGTATCTTTTTGAACCTCTTCATAAGACTGTATTTTCGATGCTTCAGTTACTATATTTGCTTGTTTGGGTCTCTTAAGGCAGTTATATCAAATCTTGCTCAGTTGCTCAGATTTATATTGAAGTACTCATCATTTGAAATAGATTTTAGTTTTAATTACTTATATGCTATTTAAATTTTTAAGTTAGGAAAATTATTCAGAGAGTATTAGAGATTTTTATTTAGTGCGATATTCCATATATGGCACAGGGAATTTAAAGTGGTACTATCTTTCTTGAATGCAATTAAGTAGCATGTCAGGAACCTTAAAATGTTTCCACCCTTTGATTTAGTAATTCCATCTCTGGGAATCATACTCAAAAAAAATAGTTAGAAAGCTGAGAATGTAGCTCGGTGGTAGAGTGCTTGCCTAACATGTATGAGGCCCTGGATTCAATCCCCAACATTGGAGGGGATTTTTTTTTTAAAAAAGGAAGAAGAAGAAAAGGAAGTAACAGATTTTTGAATGGGGATGTTCAAATAAATTTTAAGTTGCCTGTTCGATAAAATATAATGAATCCATTAAAAATGTTGATTTTTGAAGAGTGTCTAATGCTATAGGAAATTGTTCATTATATAATACTACATTTCAAAAACAGTATATAGAATTGTTTATGTGGAAAACTGAGGTTTGTTTAAAGCATTTCTATTTATACATGTGCATAAGACAGTACAACAAAATGCCAACTATGGTTATATTTGGGTGCTGGAATTATTGGTGATTCTTATGTTCTTTATTTTATTTTATTTTTTTGTTTTCAAATTTTTCTATAATAAGCATGTATTAATATTGTAATTAGATTTTTTAAATAAATTATTTTTAAAAATAATTTTTGGTGTACCTGTGTGGTATATTAATATGCTAATTATTATTAATGTATTAAGTTACAGATACAACAAAGTTACAAACCTTTACAGTAGACTGTCAAAACCTTTCACTAGTTTACCTATACAAATTAATTTCTCTTACCCTGAAACTTAAGTTCTTAAATCACTAAGATGTTATCAACTCTTCCAAAGCATTTCCCAAACTTTTCCATTAGAAAATTTGTTGACTGCATACTTAGCCTTTCTTCCAGTCTTTCCCCCCAGTTTTGATGGAAAGTAATATCCAGTTTACTATCCAAAGAAGTACACTTTGAAAATGAATTTTTTTAAATTCAACTTTCTAGTCTTTGAGATATTATTGGGTTTTTTTAATTGGGAATTTTAAAAATTATCAAATCGATATTCATTATAATAAGTGCTCACAGTTTTCCTGGGACTTTGGTCACTGGCATCAAATAATAGTTTCTGGTTGTTTCCTGCCATATGTAGGCTGGAGCACTCCTGGTATTTCTGCTATATTCCACAATTGCTCAGTAATTACTCATGCTAGCTTAGATTATATCATCAAAAGATTTCAGCTCTATTTTGTAATTTACTTTCTTAGTGCCTACCTAGTTGAACAAGACAAGTAATAGCATCCAATAAGTCCTGCCTTTGTAGAGTTTGTTATCTAAGTAAGGGCAGGATAAACAAAAAAGCATGTAAAAAATAGTTTACTGTGTACATATAATCAGCACCATCTCTTTATTTTAGTTTTCTTTGCATGAGGACAGACTTCTTGGCCTTGAAACAAACAGCTGGCTAGGCACAGAGCATGGCAGCATCTGCTTAAATCAATGAGAAATAAAGGTGGAAGTTTTATCAGGGGAACCTTTTATTTAGAACCAAGGAGTAAAGACATCAAAGGACTGTTCATCTTCATTCCAAGTCCCTGCTCTGTGAATTCATGTATCTTATTTTTCCTTTTTGGAGTGCTGGCATTATACTAGATCACAGGGCAAAGAATCAAGTTTGTGGTTAAACTAATTTAATAGGCTGGTAGAGAAACACATTAAAGATAGACTGAGGCAAATCTTCTGCCTCCATCATTCTAGGAGACTACTTCAACGAAGTCATTATTAAAAACTGTTGCCAAATTTTGTGATTTTAGTTTATGTGTTCTTAGGTCTTTTATTCAAGGGCTGGGGATTGAACCTAGGACCTCACGTATACTACAAGCAAGTACTCTACCACTGAACTATACCCCAAAGCCCACCTTATCTTGAAACTGTCTTTTCCTTTGGAAAAACTTTTTTTTTTTTTTTTGCAGTACTGGGGATTGAACCCAGGGACATTCTACCTCTGAACTACACCCCCAACCCTATTCTTTATTCTTTATTTTGAAACAGGGCCTCACTAAGTGAAGCTGGCGGTGAACCTGCGATCCTCCTGTCTCAGCCTCCCAAGTACTGGGATTACAAGTGTGCTCCACCACACCCGGCTTTTTTTTTTCTTTTTTTTAAAGAATTTAGTTCCTTCTGGTTTTATTGTTTCTCATGACCTTACTTTCTATTCCTGGCTCAACTTTTTTAAACATGAAGATTTCTTCAAATTTTGTTCTTATCCTGTGTATTTTGGGGTAACATCATCTCAGTGAGAATTTTTATGGCTATCATAATCCATGTCATGAACTTCTTTCTCAGGCTCCAGGAATTTTTTTTCCTATTTTGGTGCTATCCATTGGCATCTCCATGAAGATGTTCCACAGACCTTTCAAGTTTAACCTTTCCAAAACTGAACTTATTCCCTTATCCTACATCATCCTATATTCCTTATATTTCCAGTGACTCCCTAAACTCAGAACCATCTGTTTTTAATCCCTTCCCTTCAATCCCTAAATTTAAAGCTACCAAATTCTTTTGAGTTAATATAAAAATATCTTCTTTTACTCATGACAATTAATTACAATGCCTGACCTTAAACTGAATCAGAGAGGGGAAAATTGGTACAAAGATCATTTCTGACTCAGTTGACAAAAATGAAAAATCGATGGTAGATAAAATTATCAGTGTTAAATTTACTAAAGTTGATTACTGTGATTGTAAGACAGAATATCTCTTCTCAAATACATACGTATTGAAGGGTAAAGAACCATAATATATATAACCTACCCTCAAATGGATTAGGAAAAAGAGTACTATCTGTGTAGAAAGAGTACGCACAAGCCAGTAAACATGTGGACACACTAATAGTAAAGCAAATGGATATAAAAGTTAACAGTAATGATACAAAGGTGCATGCCTGTTATCTCAGCTACGTGGGAGGTTGAGGCCAAGAGGATCATAAGTTGAAAAACAGCCTGGACAACTTAGCAAGACCCCATCTAAAAATAAGAAGGACTGGGGATGTAGCTCAGTGGTAGAGCTCCCCTGGGTTCAATCCCCACAGGGCTGGGGGAGGGGGAATTGGGGGTAACATAAGTGAGTCTGGCTCTAAAGGGCATATAGGTGTTCTTTGAGGTGTTTTATTCTTGCAAATTTTCTGTATATTTGAGACAATTTCTAAGTTTAAAAGTTTTTTTAAAGTCACAAGCCCCCCTAAATGTCAATCTTTCATAAAATTTTCTCTTATATAATTAATAAAATATCATCCAAGAAATAAACATTTTAAAGCTCTCCATGTTTTAATTTGTAAACCCTCATTATCTCTTTCTTAAAGTATCTAACACCCTATTTTCAGGTATTTAACACTGCCCTCTACTTATTACACATTCCCATAGAAAGATGTTGTCTTTACCCTCTACCCTCTACTACCCCTGCCTAAAACAGATTGCTTCTTCTAACACCATGAATAGATACCTTTAGACATGAGTTCCATAATATACCATCTTTTATCCTCTTATAGAGGCACAACCCTTACCCTTTTCTAACTCTTCCTTGTGTGCCTGTATATTCCTTAAATATTTCTTTTTTTTTTTTTTTTTTTTTGGTGGTGGTACCAGGGATTGAACCCGGGGGCATTCTACCTCCAAACTACATCCCCAGCCCTATTTTTTATTCTTTATTTTGAAACAGGGTCTCACTAAGTTGCATAGGGCCTCACTAAGTAGCTGAGGCTGGCCACAAACCTTCAGTCCTCATATCTCAGCCTCTCAAGTACCACGCCCAGCTAAATACTTCATTTTATATTATCCCTTCTCTCATTTCCTCAATCTTTGTCTCTCTACCCAAAAAAAAAAAAAAAAAAAATGCCCCAGGCTCCCAATTTCCAAGAGAACTCTCATTAATCTCATCTTTCTCAAACTATTGCCTATACCTCTTTCTTTTTTGTCATACTTAAATTTTCAAAAGATTATCCATACTTCCTGTGTTTACCTTTTACTCACATCACAAACCATTTTAGTTGATTGAATTATACTCTTAAAGGTTACTAGTGGCCTCCTAATTGTCATCCAGGAGCCTTTTTCCCCCCAACCTTTTTTTTTTTTTTTTTTTTTTTTGCTTATTATCTCAGTAGTATTAGATGTGTTGACCACCTCTTTTTCCTGATTCATTTCTTTTTTCATCTCTTCCCATTGCCTCTCTCAAATATGTGATATTTCCTTTGGTATCTGTCATCATTATTTATTCTTTTATCTTAAGCTACCAAGTTTGGGGCTAGTTCCCAATTCCTGTCTCTACCTCCTAAGCTCCAGGCTGTGTTTCTTGTGGAACATTTCTACCTTAGAAAGTATTTCAAATTCAACATTTTCTAACCTTCTGCCCCTCCCCCAGGTTTACTTTCTCCTTCTTAAATCAGTGACATCATCATCTTCCATTCAGGTGACCCATCTTGCATGCTAATGATTAACCTCTTTATAATCATCTATAGAAATAAAACTAAATAAAACCAGTTTTTTATTCTAAAATAGATGTTGTTTGCCCACTTTTCTCATTTTTATTGCCTCTCACCTAGTCCAGTGCTGTTTTGCCACCAGCTCTTTTATTAAAAATTAATCTGTAAAGCTGGGTGTGGTGGTGCACACCTGGAATCCCAGTACTTGGTTGGTTGAGACAGGAGGATTGCAGGTTCAAGAACAGCCTCAGCAATGTAGCGATACCCTTAGCAACCTAGCAAGACTATGTTTCAAAACAAAAAATAAAAAGGGCTGGGGTATAGCTCTGAGGTAGAATGTTCCTGGGATCAATCCCCAGTACCACAAAAAATCTAATATTTTAAAAAATGGAAAACAAAACAAAAAAACACCCCTTCAGTGGTTTCCACTGTCTGTAAATTCCATATTCCACCTGACTCCAGGCACTGAACTCTCTGGTACTCTAATTCCTTTTTGTAGCTCTGCATTGTTCCCTCTGCCTAGAATACCAGCTCCTACATTTCTGATACTACTGTGGTCTGCTATTAGTAAGCATGTAGTGTGCTTCCCAGTGTGATCATTTTACTACCTATTTCACAGTCACTTAACAATCTTCATCCTCCCAGCCTGAAAGGAATTTTACACTACCTTCTACCCTACGTCTTCCAGTCAGCCACATTTCATATTTTAGGGCCTATGACTTGCAGCAGCTCTGTTTCCTGGTGCCAGATTCCTGCAAGAGTCTAGGAGACTAGAAGTAGAAGGGAAGTTGGAGCTGTGAGTTTTTCTTGGGAAGGCTGCTGAAGCATGCTCAGTAGTTAAGCAGTTATTTCAGAAGAAAGATATATTTCTAGAAATGTCCATATTTTTTGGCTATTCAGTTAATAATTAAGACCTAATCCTACATTTGGAGAATCACCTACTTGATGAAGCTTGATACAAGGAAGAGACTGCCTTACTGTCTCCTTAAGAACTGAAAATGTAGGAGCTGGGCACTGTGAAGCATTCCTGTAGTCACAGCTACTAGGGAAGATGAGGCAGGAGAATAATGAGATCAGGCCATCTCAGGCAACATAGTGAAAGTTTGTCTCCAAAACTGAATACCTGAAAATGCTAACTGATTTCTTTCCTAGCCCCCTTTGTATCCGGACACTTACTTCTCTGTGTTGAATGAGGGTACTATCACATGACCTAGGCTCTGCCAATTACAGTTGCTGAGTGTGCGTATGTGTTACTAGGGATTGAACTCAGGGACATTCTACCTCTGAGCTACATCCCCAGCCCTTTTTTTATTTTTATTTTGAAACAGGGTCTCACTAGGTTGATGAGAGTCTCACTACATGCTGAGGCTGTTCTCGAATCTGCAATCTCCTGTCTCAGCCTCCCAAGGTACTGGGATTACAGGTGTGCGCCACCATGCCCAGCTTCAGTTGCTGAATTTGAGTTGAGAGCCTGTAATGCAAAGAAACAAGGACAATGAAGTCGTCTTTGGTAGTGGTAAAAATGGCAGCAGAATTGGCATTGCCATGGCAGCAATAGCAAGTGTCCTAGTGTAGTCCCCATGCCATTCCTGCTCATAGTGCAAGCAGCAGTGATTTCCACCACCAGATCAGTTTCATGACCTGATTTTAGGCATTGTGGATTCTACGCCTGATTGCCCAACACTTCCAAAGATGCTGATCTTTTATTTAATAGACTCCTTTCCTTCCTTATAAATAGAAACCTTGGCCAGTATATGTTTTGAACTTTTGTTGTACTTATAAAAGGTAAAAGCATCTAAAACTTTTTTTTAATATCGTGCAGCACCTTAAGTCTTTACTTGAAATTGTATTGTTAATTACGTTTTGGCTAGGGCCGGCCCTAAGCAGATGCATCAAAGCATTGTGATTTTTTTTTTTTTTTTTTTTTTTTTTGCGGTACTGGGGATTGAACCCAGGGGCATTCTACCTCCGAGCTGTACCCCCGGCCCTATTTTTTATCCTTTATTTTGAAACCGGGTCTCACGAAGTTGCAGAGGGCCTCACTAAGTAGCCCGGGATTCTCTGGTCTCCGCCTCCCAAGTACTGGGATTACAAGCGTGTGCCACCACGCCTGGCGCATTGTGATATTCAAGAAAATGTGGTTATGCCAGGTGAGGTGACACGTGCTTGGAATCCCAGTACTTAGGAGGCTGTGATGGAAGGATCACAAGTTTGTGGCCATCTCATCAACTTAGCGAGACCCTCCACAACTTAGACCCTGTTTCCAAATAAAAAATAAAATAGGGCTGGGGGTGTAGCTCAGAGGTAGAATGCCCCCTGGGTTCAGTTCCTAGTACCACTAAAAAAAAAAAAAAAAAAAAAATGGTTCTTGCCTACTCTTAGGAATATGTACACAGTTTTTTTTTAAAATATGGGGGAGACTGTTTCCTTTTTTTAAATTTGGTATATAGAATGTTGAAAGGGCTATGTTCTTTATTACAATTTTTAATTTGTATATTAAAAATAAAATTTGTCTAGATCTTCTGAAGCAGTCCCAATGAATCCTGCCACATAATGCAGTTTTAAAACCACCACACTATATTATGTATGCATGTAATTGTGCAATGTAAAGTTAAATGAAAGCATAGTTTGATTTTAAAAGTAATTTGAATTTAATGTTTATAATTCCCATTTCAGCTTATTTAAATTGTTATCTCATCCAGATTTGTTTTAAACTTTGTATTATTAAAAGATCAGAGGGTCCCAAGAACTTGGGAGACTGAGACAGGAAGATCACAGGTTCAAGGCCAGTGTGTGATAACTTAGTGAGACCCTGTTTTAAAATATAAAGGGATGGGGTTGTAGTTCAGAGGTAGAACCCCCTGGGTTCAATCCCCAGTGTCTCTGTCTCTTTCTCTGTCTCTTACACACACACACACACACACACACACACACACACTCATTCTAATGGCTACAGGGAAGACTGGTTTCATCATTTCAGCAATCTATCAGTGTGTAGTTAAAAAAGAATTTACTCCTAAGTGGAAGATTAATAGAACTCCTGGAAATTACTGTATGATTTTATTATTCCATTATCTCTGTGGTTCCATGGGTGTTAAAAATCAAAAAAATATAGTGGGGAGGGACCCAGTGGGAAGGGTGTGCATGTGTTTTTCTGTCACTCTGTACCCCAATATAATGTAAAATTACAGAGCAACAAATTAAAAAAAGAAACTATATTGGAAACTTTGAAGGAAAAAATGAATTTAAGCATGTCTCAAGCATGGATATAAAGAAATAGTATGAGCTGGGCTTGGTGGCGCACGCTTGTAATCCCAGTACTTGGGAGGCGGAGACCGGAGGATCCGGGTTCGCAGCCCTCCACAACTTCGTGAGACCCTGTTTAAAAAAAAAAAGTATAAAAAATAGGGCTGGGGGTATAGTTCGGAGGTAGAATGGCCCTGGGTTCAATCCCCGGTACCACAAAAAAAAAAAAAAAAAAGAAATAGTACGAATTCTAATGGAATAGTGTCACTTCTTTATGAGAAACATACTATTTGCCTGTGACATTAGTAGTCTTAGAATTTCAACAGGTATTTCCCTTTTTGATTTCTGCATATGT
This sequence comes from Glis glis, assembly GCA_004027185.1. Taxonomy (NCBI): domain Eukaryota; kingdom Metazoa; phylum Chordata; class Mammalia; order Rodentia; family Gliridae; genus Glis; species Glis glis. The sequence continues at coordinate 12,753 of PVJS01006347.1, forward strand.
CCCTTAGAAAATAGTGCATGGTTTATGTTTGAGTTCTTTCCCAAAGACAAGGACTTTAATATTCAACCAAATTTCTATTACTCTAGTTGAAGTCCTTTTCCATTGTCTGGACCTTTCATAAAGATAATGCTTTCTTCTTAAAGTTGTTTTTCCCCACAAACTATAAACTAATGATGGGCTAATAGTCACTGATGGTTAATTTTCTTTTTGCATAATTGGCTTTTTTATTGATACTGGGTACTGAACCCAGGGCATTCTACCTTCCCCACTCCACACACACAGATGCCTCCAACCTGCAATCCACCTGTCTCAGCTTCCCAAGTACTGGGATTACAGGGATGAACTACTGTGCCTGGCATAATTGACTATTTTATAAACTAAAAAACATTAATTTTCACATGTAATTTATTAATTTGTATATTTAAATACATTTGTTTAAGTTGCTAGACCATAGGTTTTGTCTATTAGTAAACTAATTAGTCCTTGTCTTCATGGAGCTAGTAGTAGTCTAGAAGAAAAGCCCAAATAGTATAATTTTATCTCCTCATCTCCAGCCCCCCAAATAATCAAGCTCATTATTGTCTTGGAAATAATAATTTACCACAGACCCTTTTGCCATTTTGATGCTGATTTCCACTGCCTTATAGTATATGAAATGCATGCTAAATGACAGAACTTTCTGTGTAGTGTTTAAAAGTAGTAGGGTTCTAATGTGGATTTTTCATTACATGACATAAAAATTTGTGACTGCTTTATCTATAAGTAGTTCTTGCCCACTTAAATTGATGCTATCACCATAATACAGATACAGTATATGCCTTCAAATAGTTAAAGATAAATTTTACAAAATGATTGAAATCAAGATTCTTCCATAAAAGAAAAAGTTGCTATATAACAACATAAAAATAGCAGTTAACTGAGAAAATATAGTTAGCACTGGAAATAAATATCAGGATGTTTAACTATAAACTGTGTATTAAATTCTCATTAGTTATGATATAAAGAGAGCACTTAACAAGACAGAAAGACATTGCAAACTGATCAGGTGTTTTAATCCCCTGATTGGCTGTACAGAAGCATAGCAAGTAGTGTCAATTTGATAGTACTGTTATAGAAGTTCACTACTGTTCTGCTGATAGGTGGAAAAAGCCCTTATCCTCCTCCCTACTCTCAGGTTAGATTAAGTTCTTGATTTAATTAGCAAAGGTAACACAATTTTATCAGAAGTATAATGACCAAATAGCTGAAGCACACAGCATATCATAGCCGATTCCCTGGCCTCCAAGCACAGGAGAGCTGCCTTTGATGCTGTCAGCATGAGGTAGAATTAACTGTATTAGATCCACAAAGCTCAATTCTGGTCTGGCTGTGTGCTCAGTGGTAGAGTACTTGCCTAGCTAGCATGCTCAAGACTCTAGATGCAATCCCCAGCATGGGGGGCGGGGGGCGTACAAAAAGCTCAGCTCTTATCCTGCTACTGTCCTTGTAGACTTTGGGATATTTATCACAATTCCAGAGAACTTCAGCTAACAATAGAATGGTATCCATTTAAAGATAATGTTGGGGGGTACCAAGTGCTGTGTGCATGTATATCACTGTCAACATGATTTACATTATGATGTGAGACTATAATGCACCAATAAAAGCACATTAAAAATAAATAAAAAATAAAGATAATGTTTGGAAATACTAGTTCTTTTAGTTTGGTCTCATGTTCCAGGCTCTGCCCTCCACTTTAAAGTCCAAGTTACTTGGCCACTCATATATGGTTAAGCTGATTCTACTGAGCCAATGAGTTACCAAAGAATTGCCACTGATCCTTTTACTGCACTAATTATGATTGTCCCATGGACCACATGGACTAGAATACATAAGTTGAATTGTTAGTGTATTCTCTTCCTGTAGTCCTTCAGTATCTACATGGCCAAGTTATAATAAACCAACTAATTAACCCTAGAAATCACCACCATAGGACTTGGAGTCCAATTATCACTGCATTTATTCCATGGAGTTATACCAACACAAGAAATTATAATAAATTCATTTTGTGAGTCATGACTTCAGATTACTTTATACAAGATATAGATTTGCATATTGATCTCAGAATTTTAGTGAGAAAAATTCTCCTTCATTTCCAAGTCCTAGAGGAAATTTCTTAGGAAATACCTCAGCTTGATCTAAAAAGTGAGTCTTCATCTCTAAAATGATACAGGTACAGAAATTGGGATGACATCACTTCAGTGAGGATTTCCAGCCCTAAAGTGCCATGATCTTTTGCTAAAGTTCACTGTAAATGATTATGGGTAGCTGCCATTCCATCCTGCTGAATTGGCTTATTTAACCTCAAGGAGCAAGGCAACAGATATGATTAAGCAAATTTTTACAAACCTTAATTTGAGGTGTGTCAGCTTTATGCTGATGGCATTGATTAAGGAGAGGTAGGTCTTTGTGATACCTATGCCAGAGCTTCTAGGGGAAGTGTACTAGGACCATTGTCCCAAACATGACAGTGTCATGAGCGAAATGAGTATTAAGAACAAAGCTTCTCTAGCACTTAACCAGTGTGGATATTAGAATTGCTTTCTATGTAATTGGTACAAGGAATTCACAGTTGGGTAATGTCAAAACTCATGGGAACATGCTGTTTGTTCTTTTCTTTCATCATTTCCAAAATAGGCATATTATAGTAGGGTACAATATATATTTTGGAGATAGAAAAAAGAAATCATCTGTATCTTTTGGTTTCTATTGAACCAAACAGAAGCTAGTAGACTTGAAAATTAGTAGACCTTCAAATGTATAGAATCATAGACTATCAAAATTTTGAAAGATCCTAGATGTCTTCTAGTCCCAAGATTTACCTGAGACACAAATCTATTATTGTAGCCTTCCCAACTATTTTTCATCCTGCTTTCTTAAGTGCTTTAAATGGTGGAACCATTACTTCTCAGAGAAAAATAATTTTTGGATAAATCTCCTAATTAATGAGTCCTTTATTAGGTTAAATTAAATTGTATCTTTACCTGCCATCATAATATCTGATCATAATTGTTGGAATGGGTCACACTTTTTCCTATAGCTGTAGTTTAACTTTTATTTCTTGTTTTTCAAACATTGTAGTCTATGATATCTTGTGTTTTTCATTTAGCTTGTAACACTTCAAGAAGCAAAACTACTGCTAAATGAAGATGATTACCTTATTAAAGCTGTTTATGACTACTGGGTGAGAAAACGTAAAAACTGCAGGGGGCCATCCCTCATTCCTCAGATAAAACAAGAGAAAAGAGATGGTTCTACCAACAATGACCCTTATGTTGCCTTTCGGAGGAGAACAGAGAAAATGCAAACTCGAAAGGTATTGTACAAATTATGTTTAATTGAATGTAGATCGGTAGTATTTAAGACCAGTAGTTCTTTTTTCTAATAGCCTGAATAATTGTTTAACATAATGGGTGGTAATGACATTGATGAGCTTTACATTAAAAATCCTACTCTGTGGTCACTTCTATGGGCCTTTTGTTTGTAATGTTGGTCTACTACTCACACACTTAATATATCTGATACTATTTTAGGCTTACAGTTGAAATAATATGAAGAATTCTGTGTCAAGCTTCTCAGAAATTTTGAGTTCTTCAGTAAACTGTACACTGTATCATGAATCTCTTTTTGGGAAGCTATTTGAAATAATACTACTTTTCCTTGTTGGTCACTTGAGAGCTTACAGTTCCTTTGGAAGGATATTCTAGTTCTTACAAATAAAAATGGACCTTGCTGCCTTTAGGTACTGTGGGGTCGTGGGAAGTAGGGAAAGGTTCATTTTGAAGCCCATTCTGGCAATAGTCAAAAGTAACATTGGGATCTTTTTCTCCTTTTTTGAGTTGACAGTTGTGTCAGATTTCAAATTGATGGACTTGTTCCCACCTGGCTTTCAGAAGCAGTGTGAATTAGAATTTTAAGTAAGAAAAACAGATCTCATACTGTGAATTGATATGGTATAGAGGAAAGCATTGTTTCACTGGAGTATCCACTGCCTTACATTTATCATAATTAACAGTAAATAACACACATGGTAACACATTCTCTAACATCAGAAATAATCAGGAACATAAAACCACGAAGAATCTTAATTGGAGGCAAAGCATTTTCTGTGGATTCTTTTTTTTTTCTTCTAACATTAAAAGCTTGTCTTTGTCAGCTGTTAACATAACAACTGTGAAGCATAGCAGCTGCCAGGGATAGTATATTTTAGGAGAAACTCTCCTACTGGCTAATAACCAGAATTTTTATAACTCTTTCTTATGGATGTTATTTTCTTAAACATCAGAGGATGGCTTTCCAAGCATAGATGACATTCTCTAACCCAGACTGGGTTTTCAGTTTGGCATTCTAGTGTCTTAGCAAAGGGAATCTAAGATATTCTATGAAGATTCAACATTTTCTGTAGAAAAAACTAAAATGACATGTTTGTAAATACAGTAAAACTATATTGCCAGGTGTGGTGGCGCATACCTGTAATACAATAGGGCTGGGGGCATAGCTCAGAGGTAGAGTGCCCCTGGGTTCAATCCCCCCCTTAAAAGATGAAGAAAAAAAAATATATATATATATACATATAAAATCTACCTACATAAATGTGGGCTTTTAGATACCAGGAAGAAGAGGTTTATCTGAACTTCCAATTAACGTTTTAAAAGCAGCATAGTTGATTTAGATACATTGTGCAATATAGACTGTTACCAATGTCTTTTGAAAATACTATTGAACTTCCTCTAGTGAATGGGTATAAAATACTAAAAATTAGCAGTGTTTATTGGCATATTAATAATATTCTGAATGTTAAAATATGGCTTGTTCTTTTTATCAAGCCAGTGTATACTGAAAATTACTAGTAGCTGGTTCTTATGTGTAGGCACTCATTGTGTGATCACCAGTACAAATTACTCCTGACACTGTTTTCTACCCTTTTTCTTATTTGTTACTTTCATACTCCTCAACTGAATGGTGCATTTTCTTTCCCAGTGCTTTTTATTTTTTATTTCTTTCTGTTTTTTATTGTAAGATCAAAGACTGTTCCATCATGCATAGTGTTGCTAGTTAGAAATGTTTGTGTTTCAAAATGTGAAGGCTAGGAGAGCACTCAGCAAATAATGCATGCTCCCTAGGTTTTCAAGAGGTGGGCAAGCATCGGGGTATGCAAAAATGAACACTGCTAACAAAGGCTTTTGTTCCTTCTCTATTTCCGTAAGCCTATAAATATTCATAATAGCTGATGCAAAGGCCTATGGCTGAACTATTTGTTTGGCAAGCTAGGATTTAACTAATAGTTATTGGGGGGTAGCACATAGTACTTTAAGATATATTTTAATGAAATAGTTAAGGCACCACTATGTCTCACTGTGTTGATTGAGAAATCCTGAATCATCATCATACACATTTAACATGTTTAACCGCATAGTTATAACTCTTAGTGTCTTTGCCTTTTCCTCCCTCTGTGTAATCCAGAAGATTAGACAGGAAAGGAAACTCCCAGGGTAGTGGTTCTCAGTTCTGGCTGTATATAACAATCACCTGTGATTTGTACTTGGTTATAAAAAGATCTACATTTAGTTCTAAAATAACAGCATTTGAGAATCACTTCCCTGGAGACTTGGCAGTAGGTACAGAACTATTAATATGTAACTGGAATAAGAAGAATTGTCCCTGAGCAGAGACATTTGTGAGAAAGGGGTAAAGAGTTTGAATACAGAGAAAAGGGACTTTGTAAGACAGTAGAAGAGATGTCAGTATGAACTCATGATTTTTAATACTGATAGAGATCTGAGTGTACATAGAGATATATATTATAGATTTATTTCATAGTTTTTTCAATTTGCTAAGAGGCTATAGAAGCAATGATACCCAGTAGCAACGGACATGCCTAGTACATAGATCTTAATTTTAAATACTGTTTTCCATTAAAAGGAACTAGGGCTCCTTAGGAAAATGGTTCATTCTAGATATAGAGCTAGGAAAAAAAAAGTCTGGAAGAACTGTATTCCTATACCAGAAAATAAGAATGCGATTGAAGAATGTTGGAGCACTATCAGAAGGACACAGGAGCCAGCTTGAAAGGGCAGGAGGTGGGGAGGGACACACTCCACTGAACAGAGCTGGGAAAGTTTGAACATTAAAATTATGAGAGTAACGAGCCAAGCATGGTGGCACATGCCTATAATCCCAATACCTGGGAGGCTGAGACAGGAGGATCACAGGTTCAAGGTCAGCCTCAGCAACTTAGTAAGACCCTGTTTCAAAATAAAAAATAAAATAGGGCTGGGAGTGTAGCTCAGAGGTAGAATGCCGCTGGGTTCAATCCCAAGTACCACAATCTTGGCAAAACTGTTTCTGTCTTTGGAAAACACCTTACCACAATACAAACAATCTACATTTTTTATATACTAGGTTTTGTTTCAAGTGGATGGTTTTTAAATTTGTTTACATTGGAATTATCCCCTCTGTACTATTCTGTCTTTAGCAGCTAGCTACATTTTTTCCCTAAATATTAATTGAGTAATATTTGCTTGTACTTGTTTGAATGATTTTTTTAACATTTTTACACTTAACATTTTTAAACATTTTAGTTTTAAAGATAAATTTGGATAAGGTTTTGTTGAATAAAGCTGGAAATGTGGATAATTGGGTTATTTATTGTTCTAAAATTGTTATTATTTTTATTAGAATCGAAAGAATGATGAAGCCTCTTATGAAAAGATGTTGAAACTGAGACGAGAGTTTAGTAGAGCCATAACAATTTTGGAAATGATTAAGAGAAGAGAGAAAACAAAACGAGAATTATTGCACTTAACCTTAGAAGTTGTGGAAAAAAGGTAACATTGCTACTATTATTAGTTCATGGCAGCCTTAGCCAAATGATGGGCAAAATGTAACCTAAAGAATTTGGAGGGTGAGGCTAAGCCTTATGATGATTCATATTGTTTCTCAAACAGAATTTCCTTTTTTTCCCCCAAAGATTTTTGGTCACTTTGGTCTTTTTTTAAATTAGATTGTTACCAATTTGAATTACTAATTTGAGGGTGGATATGGAATAGATTCTCTAATTTGAGGGGGTAGAACCATTGAGTTTTACTTAGAAAGCAACCTAGAGATTTTGTTCAGGTCTCTGTATTAAGATTTCTATTAAACAAAATTAGTAGGAAGTCAATGTTTGAATCATATTTTCTGACAAGGAAGATAAGATTTTTGTTTCAACTCTTTTTTTTTTCTTTTGGAAAAGTGTTCTCTAATGTATTTTCCTGTATAATTAAATAGACTAAAAAGTAGACCTAACAAAATTTTGTATGATTCTTGAAGTAAGCATTCTACACAACATTTCCCAGTGCTTGATAATACAAAGTACCTTAGGCTATATTTTTAGTTTTTGGTTTGTTGTGTGAGCTGCTTTGTTTCTATGACTTTTCTCTTTTAAAAATATTCTGATTGTTAGCTCTCATTAGTTCAGTTAATTGAAATATCACTGTTTGTTTTGATTTCCTTGTTATCAGTAAACTATGAAACATTTTCTTGTATTTTGTTACCTTTTAAGATACCATTTGGGAGACTATGGAGGTGAAATCCTTAATGAAGTGAAAATCAGTAGATCAGAAAAAGAGTTATATGCCACTCCAGCAACTCTTCATAATGGGAATCATCACAAAGTCCAAGAGTGTAAAACTAAGGTGAATATTCTCTGGGAAGAAGCATGTATGGTAATATTGAGCATTTATTGATTTCTGCAGTTATCTAAATATAGGGTGGTTAAGAAAGACAGTCATTAACATGAATTTAGTTTTTACTATTTGCACAGCACAACCCTTTGAAGCAGGGTTTACCTCTGTGTGACTTCTAAAGCATAGCTATTTTTTTTTTTTTTTTGCGGTACCAGGAATTGAACCCAGGGGCGTTCTACCTCCGCGCTACCCCCGGCCCTATTTTTTTTTTTTTTTATGCTTTATTTTGAAACCGGGTCTCATGAAGTTGCAGAGGGCCTCACTAGATAGATAGAGGAGAGAGAGAGAGAGAGAGAGAGAGAGCGAGCGCGCGCGCTCGCTGAGGCTGGCTGCGAACCCGAATCCTCTGGTCTCGAATCCTCCGGTCTCCGCCTTCCAAAGTACTGGGATTACAAGCGTGCGCCACCACGCCCGGCTAAAGCATAGCTATTAAGTGGCAGATTCAAGGTTTGCTTTTAAGTCTACCAAAATGCATTGTTTTACAATATACTCTCCGCTTCCCTTGAAAATAAAGATAATCACATTTTGGTTATTGTCACTAGACCTATCATAGTGGCAGGCATCAAAATATAAAATTTATAGCTTCGTTGAGATTATTGAAAGTTCTCATCATCAATGCCAGAACCAGCACTTATCGGTTACCTACCTTGAATGACTTAGAAAACCCTCTAACTTTTGGATCACAGGGTCTTCCTAATAAGACAGCTTTACTCGGTGGTTATTTTATTCTTGAATTAAATAATTATATTTATGCAGTACTTATTGGTTTATCATTTGGCATATAAAAAACTAATAAAATCTTAAATTTTAAGGAGTTTAAATTTAAATAAGAAACATACTGACTTGAAGTAACTAGACAATAGAGCCTTATTCTAGCAAGATTTTAAAAGTGACTTAGGGTGTTTGTGGAAAATTCATCTTTTTTTTTTTCCAGTACCGGGGATTGAATGCAGGGGCGTTCTACCTCCGCACTATGCCCCCGGCCCTATTTTTTATAATTTATTTTGAAACCGGGTCTCACGAAGTTGCGGAGGGCCTCACTAAGGAGAGAGAGAGCAAGAGAGAGAGAGAGAGAGAGAGAGAGAGAAAAGTCATCTTTTAAAAATGTACCCAGGCTGGGCATGGTGGCACACACCTATAGTCCTAGGCTGAGACAGAAGGACTGAAGGTTAGATGCCAATCTCAGCAACTTAATGAGACTCTCAGCAACCTAGCAAGACCCTGTTTCAAAACAAAATATATTTTAAAAGGACTGGGGGATAGCTTGGAGGTAGAAAGCCAATAAAAAGGGCTGGGGGATACCTTGAAGGTAGAAAGCCCCTGGGTTCAATCTCCAGTACCACCAAAATAAAAAATAAAATTATAAACAAAAAGGGTTGGGAGATAGCTTGGAGGTAGAATGCCCCTGGGTTCAAACCCCAGCACCAAAAATAAAAGTACACAGTCCTTGTTTTTTCTGGGGGGTTCTTTTTTTGGTACTGGGGATTGAACCAAGGGGCATTCTACCTATGAGCTACACACCCCAGCCCTTTTTTTAAATTTTTGTTTTGAAACAGGGTCTTGCTAGATTGCTGAGAGTCTCTCTAAGTTGGTGAGGTTGGTCTTGAACCTGCTATCCTCCTGTCTCTGCCTCCCAAGTACTGAGGTTACAGGTGTGTGCCACAACACCCAATCCCAGGTTCATTCTTAAAGGTCAAGAAGAAATGGGGAGCAGAAGGACTCATCCTTTATTCAACTCATGTCATTTCAAATACCAGATTCTTATTAATCTCAGGCATCTAGCCCACCTACCTGATTTTCTTTAAATCACACTTGCCTTGGCCAAAAATATTATCAGTGCAACAAATGTCATTTTGTAAGTTATTTTTTAAAATCCATTTTATATCAGTCAATGCTTTTCTTAGGTATGTGATTGTTAGGCTTTAGAATATGAAAAATTTAATCCATAGTTACTGACAGAATCAGCCTTTATTATGTATATTGACTCTTATTTCAGAGCTTTCCTAAGAATAAATACTCAGCCTGTTTAAATACTAATTTTAGAAATGTGGTTGCATCCATTGTCTTATCCCATTACATATAGTTAACTGTATTTACTTGGTCACCTATCCCACCTTAAACTATGTGGAGTTTCTAAGAAGTTTTCTTTTTGTTATAACAGTTACCCTTTATATGAAACACTTTCTTTTTCAATCAATATAATTTTCCACTCAAGTAACATTTTCATCATGTGCACTATTTGTGATCCTAAAGAAGTTTCAGCATCTGAACTACATACATGGGGAAATGTATAACTTCTTTGATAATTTTATACTTTCACATTGTTTGTACTTCAGTGTTTAGAATAGTCACCTCCAACTTTTTGAAAGTGGTGCATCCCTTTTTATTAAAAGGAATGACAGTATGGTAAAACAGATAGCAGCAGAGTTGCTCTGTGGAAGGGAGGTGGGGCCAGAAACCTCCCTTCAGTTAGTCCCTTTGCCAGGTGGCCTCTGAAGTACCTCCACAGACCCCTGGGCTACTTGAGAACCATTTGATTATTGTTCAATTGAGGCAGTAATTACAAATTCTAAAAAGTGAAAGTCTTTTCCTAATTAATAATCTTACTTTTTTCAAAAGTATCACCTACAGACATTTTTAAAAATTGGAAATAAGTGTAGAAATGAATTCATTATTACTAAAAGTTATTTTAAAAATTTGAAGTTATTAATTTTCTTCATTAATACAGTGGGTTTAAAAATTGAATTTAAATATCTTTTAAACATTGGATTGTGTAATAATAGAGCAATCTAAAAAATCACTATGTTTATTAATAACTATGAACAGTAAACTTAAATACCATAATTATTTTTCATTATTACCTGCAGAAAGCAAATCATGTTTCAGTTTATGATCACAGGGTAATTTTTGCATACTAAAAATAATAAATTATCTCATGGATAAAAGTTTTTTTCAAAGAGCTATATAGTTTTTCGTGATTTCTAAAATAATTTTTATTTCTTCCTTTTGGGGGAAAAATCGTCATGTAAACAGCATCCTCATCATTTGTCTTTGAAAGAAGAGGCTTCTGATGTTGTTCGTCAAAAGAAGAAGTACCCAAAGAAGCCTAAAGCAGAGGCTTTGCCCGCGTCTCAGCAGCCGGCGCCTGAGGCGCTGCCTGCGACCAGCAAGAGTGACATCAAGCAGTACGACTTCCACAGCTCGGAGGAAGAGGAGTTTCCACAGGTGCTTGCTTGAAAACGATTTCAAAGATGTTTCTTCCTACTCTTTTATATTGTTGTATTTTAAAAACATAATTGACATCTTAGAGTTTTGATTCTTGGTTTCTTCACCTAATGTTATGATATAAACATTTTCTACATTATACATGTGTATTTGGGTATATTGCCACTGAAATAGTATTTACTTACTGTTATTTTCTATTGGTCTGTAGAATTTATTCTGTTGTGGAACATAAAAATGGTTTTCAGTTTGTCCCTTTTATAAAAACAAGCACCTTTATCTCTTTTCCTTTGTACTTAAAATGGATTTTTAGAAATAGAATTACTGAGCCAAAGATTATAAATATTTTAAGACATTTAAACATAATTGTAAATATTCACCAATAATATGGTAAAACTCCCATTTTACCTTATTCTACTAGCATTATATTCTATAACATTTAATGTAATTTTGCTAATTTGCTAGATAATAGCTCTTTGATTTTAAAGAAGAATTGATTAAAATTTTAGCTTGTGAAAATCATCTTTTGGTGAATATTGCAACCATTTTATAGCAAAATATTTGCAATTTTAAGTGTTAATTTTTAAAATAAGATTTTTATTTTACATATTATTTATTTATTTATTTATTTATTTATTTATTTATTTATTTGCGGTGCCGGGGATTGAACCCAGGGGCGTTCTACCTCCGCGCTCCCCCCCCCGCCCTATTTTTTATACTTTATTTTGAAACCGGGTCTCACGAAGTTGCGGAGGGCCTCACTAAGTAGAGAGAGATAGAGAGAGACAGACAGAGAGAGAAAGAGAGAGCTGAGGCTGGCCGCGAACCCGGATCCTCCGGTCTCCACCTCCCAAAGTACTGGGATTACAAGTATGCACCACCACGCCCGGCTTTTATTTTACATATTAAAGGATCAGTTTTTTCAAAAAGTAATATTGGTTAGCACCTAGCCTAACAATAATCTCAATTTATATACTATATATATATATATATATATGTATATATATGTATACCCTGTGTGTGTGTGTGTGTGTGTATGTATACCCTATGTGTATATATATAGGGTATAGAAAATTTAAAGAGAGGACTGTAACAAATACCTTGAATCCATTGCAAGGTTTATCATGTTGTAGCATTTTTATGTATTTACTTTAAAGGCAGTGTTTTTTTTTTTTGCGGTACCGGGGATTGAACGCAGGGGCGTTCTACCTCCGCGCTACGCTCCCGGCCCTATTTTTTTATGCTTTATTTTTGAAACCGGGTCTCACAAAGTTGCGGAGGGCCTCACTAGGTAGAGAGAGAGAGAGAGAGAGGAGAGAGAGAGATCGCGCGCGCGCACGTGCGCGCTAAGGTTGGCCGCGAACCCGGATCCTCCGGTCTCCGCCTCCCAAAGTACTGGGATTACAAGCGTGCACCACCACGCCCGGCTGGCAGTGTTCTTTTAAAACCAGTATCGCAAATATATTTGGAATCAAGACTGTTTATTGCTGCAGCAAATTATAATCTAAAGTTCTCGTAAAATGTGTCCCCCTTTGGCTATATTATATTATTTTTCACTGGTTTCGTTTTTTTCTACCCCAGATAATATTTTGGCCTTCATATGCATAGTAACAAATGCACAAAGATGTGTTTAATGTTGTGTGCTCTTAAGAACCACTTAATGAAACCAGTCATTATTTTCTTCAGAGGATCATCCAGTAAGACTCTGGCAAGGCTTTGCATAACCATGGGACACTCATCAAATGACCATTTTTAAGGAATGACAGATATAATGCCCTAACAAATAGTAGTTTTCCAAATAGCCAGTAGAGAGAAAGTCTCTAGGCAAAGAAAACAGTCACTAGAGGGGTCTGCTAGCAACGTGGCATTGCTGGAGCACAGAACAACAGAAGAGGAGGAGAAGGGTGAAAGAATTGGTGTCTACAGTAATTGGCAAATGACTTCTATCTACATTATATATATGTTCTGGAAAACTATTAAAAATTTTAAGTAGGAAATTGATAGATAATAAATATATATAGAATAATGTTATATTGATAATATTGAGAGCCTGGTAAGTTTTGCTATACATTCCCAGCCCTTTAAGAAGGATTCTATAGGGTACTATGACCTATAGAAGCCTTTCCCACATTATTAGACTCAGTCCGTCCAGCCCAAGAGGAAGGCTCATGCAGCATGTATTCCTTGTGCATTACAGGATCTTCATTTCTGCTCTGAATTTTTATGATTATTCATATAGCCCCCAAACCCTGTCCCCAATGACTATTGCATTTTAAAACTTTTAGATTTTTCTGAATCCTTGTGTTAGGTCTTAGACAACTCTCATTATTTTTATGGTATCCCCACATTGCTCAAGAGTAAGTATTTATCTGTAGTTGGGCATCATTCAGTGAGGCAGCTATTTAAAGTGTAGCTCCTCTAATTTAGCATTTATGTTGCTAAAAGAATTAAGGTAATCATATACTGCTTTTTTGTCTAATAAACAAGAAACAAGGGTATGAGGAACCTTAAGAGAACCAACATTTTATCCAGACTTACCCAACCAGTTTGCAGGAAGGCAGTACCAAAAACCCAATCTCTTCTTGATCATGCTTCTTATTCTCCTAACATCAGCCTCTCTTCTTATGTCACAGCCTTCCCATGCATCATGAAATCTACCCCTGGGAATGGTAATTGGAATGGAGGGGGTAATAATTCACTTTAGACAAAGAATTTCTGAATTTATGACATTTCCTGTGGGTTTCTTAGAAGAGGTAGATGATTTGCAAAGGAACCAAAGTGTAAAATTCACATTTTGGATTTCCTTTCAAAATTCAGGTTTGAGACTTGGTTCCCCCAGGAAGAAGAATCAGCCCCAGCACTGTTTCTTGTGTCTCCCCCATAGGGTTGTTGGAGGTATATTGGAACCTCAAACAAATGCCTTTCTCCTGTGGATGACCCTGCTCAGTAGTAATTACCACAGTTTGAAAATAATATGGAGAAAATATTTTTCCTCTCAAAATAGGAAGAGAGGGATTTGTGAGGTTCAAAAATGTGCAAGTAAATATGGTTGAGCCAACTTTGTCAGAAAAAAAGATGTACTGCAGAATCACATTGTGAGATAAATGAAACTTGAGTACCAAAACTTTTGTTGTTGTTGTTTAACCATTATGGGCAGACAGTTATCTAAAACATATTTCTCCCATATGTATATTTGTGTATCATCTAATCTGTTTTTATGATATTTAAAAAGTGTGCTATAATGTATCAGTGCTACCGGAGAGATTCCACTCTTTGGCCTAATATCACATGGCCTGGAAAGAATGCTTTTTAATGTATCAGTTACAGCCTTTTGAAAGTCTGTATTCTTATGTTGTTGAGTTGTGGACTTACCACTTCTCTCTGCAACTGATCTGCTTACTATTAGCAAGTCTTTCTTCTTCTAATTCTCTGCTTCTGATCTGCTAAGTTTAAAATAGTGATTTTTTTTTATAATGAGACGGAGATTTAGGGGGGGGACTTGTTTTGAGTAGAATCAGTTTCCTCTGTGGGTAGTCCCCCCATTCATAAGCCATTTTTACTTCCTAGTTTTTGGCTTTCTGAGAGAGAGATTATTGGATAAAACACACCTAACTATATGTGAACCATAACTGTCATCAAGTGTTTATGGCCACCTAGACTATTTACAAAATATAAATGGGATATATAAAAATGTATTAATTTATTTTAAGTCTGTAAGTCTTCATGTTCAAAAGCAGTTAAGCAATAACAGGTATACTTACTATAAGAACTAACCCATTAAAAATAAGGATTTTTAGCCGGGCGTGGTGGCGCACGCTTATAATCCCAGTACTTTGGGAGGCAGAGACCGGAGGATCCGGGTTCGCGGCCAGCCTCAGCTCGCTCGCTCGCTCTCTCTCTCTCTCTCTCTCTCTCTCTCTACTTAGTGAGGCCCTCCACAACTTCGTGAGACCCGGTTTCAAAATAAAGTATAAAAAATAGGGCCGGGGGTGTAGCACGGAGGTAGAACGCCCCTGGGTTCAATCCCCAGTACCGCAAAAAAAAAAAAAAAATTAAAAAATAAGGATTTTTAAATATAGGAAATATTTGTTAGTCGTTAAATGCTTGGGGGAATTTATTGCATAGTAGATGTAATATAGGAGTGATTTACTGTTGGTGATCAAATTTTAGATCATTACATTGATTTATTGACTTTTGATAACTCCTAAATGGAACTGCTTTTTTGTCCAGGTCCCATCCCCAGTATCAGAACCTGAAGAAGAAAATGATCCTGATGGATCCTGTGCTTTCAGAAGACGGGCAGGATGCCAGTATTATGCTGTAAGAACTTTGTTTGTTGTGTTTTCGCAAACTGGAATTAACACATAATTCATGTCAAGGTGACTTAGGCTTGATCTAAAAATGGGAAATGCATCAGTGTTTTTTATTTAACATCCCCTCTGTGGATACCAGTAAAAGATGCTCAAAGATACTGAGTCCTTTCAAAGGATATCAGAATCCTATACTTGAAATTGTTCCTCATATTTTAGAAAATTTTATTTTGCGTTTTAGTTATAGCTTCAGCCATTGTAGAAATTAGCCTCAGAGCCGGGCATGGTGGTGCACACCTGTAATCCCAGTATTTAGAAGGCTGAGACAGTAGGATTGCAGGTTTGAGGCCAGCCTGAGCAACTTAGCAAGATTCTCAGCAACTTACTGAGACACTATTTCAAAATAAAAAAGGGCTAGGGGTATAGCTTGGAGGTAGAATGCCCCAGGGTTCAATCCCCAGTACTAAAAGAAAATTAGCCCCAGAATCACTCAGTTGGCTCTGGAATTTTTGGTGGCTGCTGAACATTTATTGAGATTTATTGTTATGCAAGTCTATCTTGTATATTTGTACCCAGTAAGTATTAAAGTAATTTTTAAAACTTCCCTCAGCCGGACATGGTGGCGCACGCTTGTAATCCCAGTACTTGGGAGGCTGAGACAGGAGGATCACAGGTTTGTGGCCAGCCTCAGCTACTTATTGAGGCCCTCCACAACTTAGTGAGACCCTGTTTCAAAATAAAGAATAAAAAATAGGGCTGGGAGTGTAGCTCGGAGGTAGAATCCCCTGGGTTCAATCCCCAGTACTGCAAAAGAAAGAAAAAAAAAACTTCCCTCTTGTCAATATTTTGTCTGATAAATGTATCATAGCTTTTTTACATACTTAAGAAATCTTTTTGTCCTTATTAAGTCAAGTTTTGATACATTATATCAGAGAATGGCCCTCAGTTCCTAGTGCTAAGGTTTTGGAATAAGATATAAATACAGAGTTATGAGGATGACTTGTCTTTCTTATGTGGCTTGTTGAGTGGTATGTGTTTAATGTAGGAGAAATAAGTATTTATTTATAAGTTATGCTGATAAGAGAAAGGGGAGGGAACAGAAGTGGTAGGATACAGAAAAATAGAATGATGAAGATAATGAGAAGGCAAAGAAATGGGCTGTATTTCTTAAAAGAGAAAGCTTCAGCTTGACCCACACATGCTTGAAGTGTAATTTTTAGCAAAAAAAATCATTATGGTTTATCAGAGTAAGAAGCCTATAAATAACTAATTTTACCAGCTCTACTTTATATATAAATGTTAAACTCATATTACTCTTTGAAGGAATATATTTTCAAATATAACATGATAAAAGTATTTATATTTATAAACTAAATTCAGCTCAGGTAATTTGGGTGAGTGAACTTTGACTCAGTTTTATAAATTTTAACCTGGTTAATGTCACTTGAGCCCTAATTTTATGGTTTTTCATCTAGATTTTAATTGTTCATTAATGCTACAGTTATTTTATTTTTATCATGATTTAACTTTTCTTTATTTCAGTTTTACTTCATGAGTTATATTTTTTTCTTTTCTTTCTTTTTTCTTTTTTTTCTTTTCTTTTTTTTTCTTGCAGCCTCGTTTGGACCAAGCTAACCATACCTGCGAAAATTCAGAATTGGCAGATTTGGATAAACTGAGGTATAGGCATTGCCTTACAACACTTACAGTCCCAAGAAGATGTATAGGGTTTGCAAGGAGGCGAATTGGCAGAGGTGGAAGGTAAACAATTTGTTTTGACAGTTTTTGTTTGTAAGCTGGAAGTGAAGGTATAGAGAAACTGTTAATCTCTTTCAGTTAATATTTGGTTTTGTTTTGCTTTTCAGGGTCATAATGGACCGAATATCCACAGAACATGACCCAGTCCTGAAACAGATAGACCCTGAAATGCTGAATCGTTTTTCAAGCTCTTCCCAAACTATAGACTTGTCTTCTAATTTCTCTCGGACCAATGCTTCCAGTAAACCTTGTGAAAATAGACTGTCCCTTTCTGAAATATTAAGCAATATCAGATCATGTCGACTACAGTGTTTCCAGCCAAGGCTACTAAATTTACAGGACAGTGATAGTGAAGAATGTACCTCAAGAAAACCAGGGCAGACTGTGAATAATAAAAGAGTTTCTGCAGCATCTGTAGCTTTATTGAACACCAGCAAGAATGGCATATCAGGTAAGCTATCACTGTGTTCAGAGTATATTGTTGCTCTTGTCTTCCTTATTTTCATTATCCATTAAATAGACTCTCAGCAACTTTTGGAGGTTTATTTTCCTAATCCCACTCAGGAAAGGAACTTTATCTTAACCTACTACATTTTTTTTCCAACCTGAGAAACAAAACTGTACTTAAGGTGGTTTGTATTTTAACCAAGATGTCCTAACTGGTATCTATAAAACCCTGCTGATGAGTATTTGGAAAGTGAGTATCTGATACTGTGAATGGGAGGCAGAATGTATCAAGAGTTCCCTATGGCAGACTGCTTACAAGCTGTCACCAGGTCATTATAGCACAATACTATCAGCTTCTTATGTTAAAGAAATTTTCATTTTTGTAGATTAACTTTGCTGAAATGTAAGCATTGCCCAATGAGAATACCATTGAAAGTTTTCTTTCTGAAAAATGATTTTTTTAGGAAACTCCCTATAAGTAGTTATAATTTTTGTCTGATACCTCACCTCTCTAGTTGAGATCAAAAAGTTTTTTCATTTTGAGAGACATTGTGCTCAAAGTAATTTAGTATTTTTATGAATGTACATTGTGAATAATATACAGTATCTAAAGAATATAAAATACAATTTTGATTTTTCTTTATCACATTTATACAAATCTGAATAATTTATAAATATCCTCATAAAATATACACTGAAATAATGCATAGCATCCAGAGGAAAATTAGATGTGACTTGACTTTATACTGTTGATAGCCTTTCTTTCTGTAAAACATACGTATTTCTAAATTATTTACTGGCTGTGGTTCACTTTAGGATGAAAATTATATTAAGCTTCTGGAAAGTGATTTTAAAAGATTTTTAACTAGGTGTGATGGAGTACGCCTGTAATCCCAGTACTTGGGAGGCTGAGACAGGAGGATCACAGGTTCAAGGACAGCCTAAGCAAGTAATGAGACTGTTGTCAACCTAGAGAGACCCTGTTTCAAAATAAAAGATAGGCTGGAGGTGTAGCTCAGAGGCAGAATGCCCTGGGTTCAATCCCCAATATCATAAATACATACATATATACATTTTAGTTTGAAATTTGGTCTCAGTATTGTTCAGTATTTTTTAGTTACTGAACTGCCTATTTTCCAATTTGATGTAGACATTTATATATTTAAAGGTTGTAATGTAAAATTAGATATCTTTAAATGATTATTATAAGTTGACATATAATTTTCCAACCTTAAATTTTCTCCTACATGAACTTAGGAAAATGACATCTCATTATATAAAATTTATGAATGTGAAGTTTCATGAGCTTTTGAAGTTGTAATGGATAAATACCTAATATATTTGAGGTCACCCAGTGCTTAGAAACTAATGATAGTAGGAAAGTGACAAATTATTAGATCAAATTGGTTTTTTAGCTAACTCCCAAAGACATAATTTAGATTAACTAAACAGAAATTCCTATACCAAACATTATTCAAAATAATTTTTGCCAAAAAATGAATTCAAAGACATATAAGATTTTTTAGTTACATTTATAATTACATTTGACCATAGACTTAATTTTTTCTTTACCCATGAATACCATATTTTAAAAATGATTTTAATGTATTTATTATTTCCCTCCATCCCTCCTTCCCTTCCTTCCTTTCTTTTTTTGTTTTTTTTTTTTTTTTTGGTACTGGGGATTGAACCCAGAGGCATTCTACCTCTGAACTACACCCCCAGCCCAATTTTATTTCTTATTTGGAAACAGGATCTCACTAAGTTGTAGAGGGCCTGGCTAAGTTGCGGATGCTCGCTTCAATCCTCCTGTCTCAGCCTCCCAAGTACTGGGATTACAAGCATGCGCCACCACACCCAGCTATTTTTTTGTTTTGAAATAGGGTCTTCCCACATTGCTGAGGCTGGTCTCCAACCTGTGAACCTCTTGTCTCCGCCTCCTAAGTACTAGGATTACAGGTGTGTGTCACCACGCCCAGCTTATTTATTTATTTTCAACCTGAGCAGGGTCAGATGTTTGCAGCTATACATTCCAGATAAATTCTAGATTTAACTTGAATTTTGTTTGTTTATTTTGGTTTTTTGCCTTTCCCTTACCTTCAAGGAGGGGAAGAAGAAAGTCCTTTTGGTCACTGTCATTTTTCCTTTATTTTTATAACCTTACCATAATACCATTTCTTTCTCCCATAAAAAATTTGAAGGCTAGCCAGGCATGGTGGTGCATGCCTGTAATCCCAGTACTTAGGAGGCTGAGACTGGAGGATCGCAGGTTCAAAGCCATCCTCAGCAACTAGGTGAGACCCTGTTGTAAAATAAAAAATAAGACAGGTCTGGGGGTGTAGCTCAGAGGTAGAATGCCCCTGGGTTCAACTCCTAGTACACCCCCCATAAGAAATTTAAAGTTTAAGCAGCAACTAAAAGTACATTAGAAGTCAATATTTTAAAATCAGATCTTTCATATTTTATCACTTGTTAACAAAGGATTTGTTTGTTTTGTTTTGTTTTGTTGTTTTGTTTTGTTTTGTTTTGTTTTGTTTTCTGTACTGGCTGAAGCACCAGTCCTTGAGGCCAGGAGGTTTTTGTTTTTTAACAAATATCTTTTGTTTAATATTAATATTAACAATATTAATATTAGGCATGGTGGCTGGGGATATAACTCAGTAGTAGAGCACTTGCCTAAATGTGTGATGCAGTAAGGTGTGGGATTATAAATACCTAATGAAAAAGTCTTTTAGTGCCATTTTTGTAAACAATTGAAAATCGATAGTAACTTTAAGTTCCCATTTGTACCAATTATGTTCCCTTAAATAGTTTTCTCAGTTCTGGTTAGTCATAAGTGAATTCAGTTACAGTTCAGTAAATGCCGATACAGATTCCCTCATCTACCTAAAGAGGATATAGAATTTTTGGGAAAGTTACTACTTTTGGTGGACATACAGAGAAGAATGGAATCGGTGTATTTGGATTCTTTATGTGGTCTAACATTTTTGTCTTTTGCTCATTCTTATTGAGCTTGGTCGTGAGAGCATGTGTATCTTTACAAGTAATAAGAGTGAAACAGGACCATATTTCTACCTGGCAGAGAAAATATCACTGAACTAAACAAATTACTAATATTGAATTTTCTTTCTCAGCTGGGAAATCCCAGGAAATGAGTTTAATCAGAAATATAATTCTAATGCAGTTGGCAGTAGTGTTTGTTTATATCATGAGTTCCTTAGTTCTGGGCTGGGGATGTAGCTCATTGGTAGAGTGTTTGCCTAGCATGTACTGGGCCCTGGGTTCAATTCCCAGCACCACCAAAAAATAAAGTTAAAAATTCCATGAAAGAAAATGCATCTAGCCAGGCATGGTGGCGCATGCTTGTAATCCCAGTACTTGGGAGTATCGCAGGTTCATGGCCAGCCTCAGCTACTTAGTGAGGCCCTGCACAACTTAGTGAGAACCTATTTCAAAATAAAGAATAAAGAATAGGGCTGGGGGTTTAGCTCGGAGGTAGAATGCACCTGGGTTCAATCCCCAGCACCAAAAAAAAAAAAGTTCTTTAGTTCTTAATGAAATACAAAGAAAAAAGAAAAGCTTTATCTTATGTGAACTTTAGGGCTAGTGGCAAAGAGTTTTCTTTTATGTTCTTAATATTCTTTTATATGTTCTTTTATGTTCTTAATTAACCCCAGTTAATGTTTTTCAATTCATAATCCATGTCCAAAATGTATTCTATTTATTATTTTATATATGTTTTTAATATGCTTTTATTGGTGCATTATAGTCTCACATCATAATGTAAACCATGTTGACAGTGACATACATGCACATAGCACTTATTGCCCCCCCACTGCCTCCCCGTCTCCCCCCTTCCCCATACAGAGCACTCATTGACATTGGTATTTTCACATATGTACACATAGCCGATAGTAGTAATTCCTTCATTGATCCTCACTCTTGCCCCTCCGCTTCCCTTAAACCACCCCCCTGGCTCCACTGAGGTTTCTCCTCCATTGTCTGGAGTCCCTCTGGTATCCCAATTACTCCCTAGCTTGCGCATATTAGAGAAAACATGTGACCCTTCATTTTCTGTGACTGGCTAATCTCACTTAACATAATGTTCTCCAGGTCCTTCCATTTTCTTGCAAATGACATAATTTTGTTCTTTATTGCTGAGTAGAATTCCATAGTGTGGATATCCTATAATTGTGTAATCCATTCATCTGTTGATTAGATATGTTTAAGGAATATTTAAATGTATGCCCTAAGTGTTAGAATAACTTAACACTAAAGACTTTATTTTAAATCAAAAATGTGTTTTTTAAGTATTAAGTTTTTAATTAAAGTATGATTTCTAAATTAAAAACTCAATAAAAGCAGGACAGAACTGGGCGTGGTGGTGCATACCTGTAATCCCTTGGAAGGCTAAAATAGGAGGATCACAGATCCTCAGGACAGCCTCAACAATGTAGCCAACTTTCAGCAACATGGTGAGACCCTGTTTCAAAACAAAAACATGAAAAGGACTAGGGTGTAGCTTGAAGGTAGAATGTCCCTGGATTCAGTCCCTATTACCAACAAAAAGGAAAAAGCAGGACAGAGAAAGATAGTACTTCACATAGCAAGTGAATAACCAAGGAAAACATTCTATATATAATTATTTAGGATCTCTTATATGCACGACACTGTGTTGAGTGTTTAAAAGTTGGAGTTTTAAGCCAGGCATGATGGCACATGCCTATAATCCTAGTACTTGGAAGGCTGAGACAAAAAGATCTCAGGTTCGATGCCAGCCTCACAACTTAGCAAGACCCTCAGCAACTTAGTCAGATGCTATTTCAAAATTAAAAAAAGGGCTGGAGATGTAGCTCAGAGGTAGAATGCCCCTGGGTTCGAGCCCCAGAACCAAAAAATAAACAATACTCCTTACCTTCAAGGAATTTATAGCACATGGCAAATATTATACTTGTTATAATGTTTTTTAGTCATTTGAACTTAAGTACTATTTATTTGAGTAATATTTATTATTCAAATGAAAATTCAAGACAGTATATTTCATATCTAAAAGTGCTTTGCATGTTCAGACTTGAAGGATCAGAGTAATTAATATTTAACCCTAATTCCCACTAATGCACAATTGCAGATGACGTATTTTTTTCTTTTGTCACTTTTCAATATAAGATATCAACAGCCTTTTGACTAGTTGCTGATACCATAATACCAGTTTTTAAAGTCCAGGAGAAATCCTGATTTTTAATTTATTCAGTTTCTTTTTCCATTCTTTTAAAATTGCCATGAAATATTTGCAAGCAGAGTAGTTTTAGAATGGATAAAACTGAGCCGGGCGTGGTGGCACACGCTTGTAATCCCAGTACTTTGGGAGATGGAGACCAGAGGATCCAGGTTCTCCGCCAGCCTCAGCTCGCGCTCGCTCTCTCTCTCTCTCTCTCTCTACCTAGTGAGGCCCTCCGCAACTTTGTGAGACCCAGTTTCAAAATAAAGTGTAAAAAAATAGGGCCGGGGGTGTAGCGCAGAGGTAGAACGCCCCTAGGTTCAATCCTAGGCAAAAAAAAAAAAAAGAATGGATAAAACTGTTATGACAGCTAAGATACAGGATTTATTTTATTTCTTTTTGGATTAAATGCATCTGAAGATGAGAAAAGGATTTAGAACTAAGGGACTAAAAGATTTGTTTCACTGCTAAAAGAAATAGTAGTAACTTTTCTATAACAACTATTTAGCGTGGTTGTCAGAAGTTTAAATGGATCTTTAGTCAAGAATCAGATATATAGAAGATAGCCAGAAAGATAAGGGGCTGACATGAACAACAGGCTATAGGTTAGATATACACAATATCAACAAATGCAAGTAAGTTACTTATGTGCAGAATGATATATTTGTATGTATAAAGGGGGAAATTCTGTAATAGGTATGCTGATCAATTATTAGATTGTATGACCCAGGAAGATTTGTAAAACTTCTTACTTAAGTAAAAGAATACTTGCCAATCTATTAAGGATTTTGAAATACTGCCACCTTTACAAAACAATCAGATTTATGGTTCCTTTTAAACTGATAAGGCTTTAGGGTATACAGTAAATTTCCTTTTAAACTAGCAACTTTTTAAGATCAACTAGTGAGGCCAGGTGCATGCCTGTAACCCCAGCTACTTCTGAGGCAGAAGGATCACAAGTTCGAGGCCAGCTTGGGCAACTGAGCAAGACCCTTTCTCAAAATTAAAAAAGGCTAGTGATGTAACTCAATGGTAGAGCACTTGTGGGTTCAATCCCTAGTACTGGGGAAAAAAGCCATGCGCAGTGGTGCACACCGGTAATCCTAGTTCTTGGAAGTCTGAGACTGAAGGGCGGTGTGTTCGGGACCAGCTTGAACAATTTAGTGAGACCTTGTTTCAAAATAAAAAAATAAAACAGGGCTGGGGGTGTAGCTCAGGTAGAACACCCCTGGGTTCAATCCCTAGTTTCATACATACACACATACCAACTAGTGAAAAGATCTTGGTTTGGTCCTAAGCAAGAGAAGCAGAAAAGGTTTCTCTTTTATATATTCCCATTTCTGCTTTGGGCCACCCCTCTCCCACACAAAGCTGGGTCCTTATCCTGTGTCTCATTCCTAAACAACAGATTTGTTCACTGTAACCTTGACCTCTTCCTGGTGTGTTTCAGTGTGTGCCTCTTGATGACTAACAAGTCGGTGTAAGAATTAAGTCTGTTATGGAAGTTTTTTGATAACTTATGAAAGGGAAAATAATTAGTGGAGAAAATGCTTTCAGATTTTTACCCTTTACCTACCAATAAGTCATCCCTGAGAATGGCAATTCAATATTGTGTCTATGCCATTAAAACCATACATTTCTTACCACTTCCCTTCACTCCAAAAATGATAGAAGAGTTAGAGTGTGTTGTGTGTGTTCCAAAACTTTGTTATGATTACTATTTTCTATTTTTTACTAAAGAGTTGAAGTAATACTAAACAGTGCTGTAGAAAATTCTCGATAAAGAACATGAGCTTGTTTCAAACTCAAAGATACTTTAATAGTAAAGAGTAAGTTGGATGTCAAGAATGGATATAACATACTGAGCTTGGGATGAAGAGGAAGAGGAAAATCATAAATGTAATTTTTAAAGTTATAGCCATATTAAGTTTATATCAGTGATTCTCAACCAGAAATGGGATAAGGGATGAGGTTTTTAGCATCACAGTCAAACCTCGAGACTAGGTTGGGAATTTCTATTAGGAGAAAAGGATGGGGTTCCCAAACAAATTAATGGTTTCAACAAGATAGGATAATAAATGTAGACATCCAAGAAAGCAGGTAATTTTATCAGCATCCCTTTTTAATACATAGATAAATGATATCTATTTATAAAAGCAAGTAGAACACCTCTAGTTGACAATACTTTTGTTAGCCGTGAACTACCAATCCAAAAGTAACATTTTTTTTCTATTTTGGTTTTTTGCTCTACTACACCCGGCTAATATTTTTAATTTTTAAAAAATGGCAATTTGTTCTTTTCACTAGCTTAGATATATACAGGTTGAATGTCCCTTATCTCAAATGCTTGGGACCAAAAGAGTTTCAGATTTCTGAGTTTTTCAGATTTTGGAATATTTGTGTAGACTTTACTCCTTGAGCATATCTGGACCGAAAATCTGAAATCCAAAATCCAAACTCTTTGAGTGTTGTACATTCAAAAAGTGTTGGACTTTGGAGCATTTCAGATTAGGGATACTCAACCTCTACTTTATTCTGGATTAGTAAGATTTTATCAACTTCCCTATAAGATTCTTTTCCTTTTCTCTTTATTTTGAAATAGCCACTAAAAGTATATTTTCCTTATTT
Source organism: Glis glis (assembly GCA_004027185.1). NCBI lineage: Eukaryota > Metazoa > Chordata > Mammalia > Rodentia > Gliridae > Glis > Glis glis. The sequence goes on from PVJS01006347.1 coordinate 38,102, forward strand.
GGTTTATTTTTCAGAGTTAACCACTTTGAACCTTACCTTTTCACAACATAAAGCTTAGCTCTGTATAAATAACACTGTATTTAAGGACTGTGCTAATACCAGATTCCAAGTCTACTTCTTTTGAAGTGGTCCACTCTTATATATAGGACTTAACAGAATTATTTGGGTTTAAGATTTTCCTTCCTGCCTTTGTATCTAATAAGCTATTTCCATCTCTTTCCCCAAGGTTTACAAATAGCTGGAAATTTATGACTATTTCACATTTTCATTTGATATTGAAAAATATAGCACTTGCAGTGAATTTAATATTTGCAAAGAAAGACATTTGGTTGTGTTTAGTAATTCAGTAAAATGATATGGACTTCAAATATATAGGTAAAGATTTTAGAGCAGTCATTAATAGCCTCAAGTTTTTGAGTCTTTTTTTTTTTTTTTCTGGTACTGGGATTGAATCAGAGGCATTCTACCTCTGAGCTATACCCGAAGCCCTTATTTCTTTTTATTTTGAAACAGTCTCACTAAGTTGCTTAGGCTGGATGCAAACCTGCAATCCTCCTGGCTCAGCCTCCCAAGTACAGGGATTATAGGCATGTGCCACCATGCCTGGTTGGTTTTTGAGTCTTCTAAAAATAAAATTGAGCCTGGCATTGTGGCACATGCTTGTAATCCCAGTACTTGGGAGGTTGAGACAGGAGGATCGCAGGTTTGAGGACAGCTTCAACAAGTAGTGACACTCACATCAACCTAGAGAGACCCTGTTTCAAAATAGAAATAAAATAGGGCTGGGAGTGTAGCTCAGAGGTAGAATGCCCCTGGGTTCAATCCCCAGTACCAAAATAAAATAATATAAAATAAAATAAAATTGCTGTCTATTTTCACCCTTCTAGTTCAAAACTAGCTTTATGTCCTCTAAACCAACTTATCATTGAATATCAATGAATGAAATTTTGTTTGTTTCTTCGAGAAAAATGATTCCTACTTTAACTTATGTTATCTTTTAATCAGCTAAGTAAACAAGGTAGGTTTTTCATTTTTGTTTTTTGATACTGGGGATTGTACCCAGGGGAATTCTACCTCCTACATTTCTAGCCCTTTTCTTTTTTTTTGAAACAGGGTCTTGCTAAATTGTTACAGGTTTTGCTAACTTGCTGAGGCTGGCCTTAAACCTGCAATCCTCCTGTCTCACCCTCCCAAGTACTGGGATATAAGCGTGTGCCACTACGCCTGGTTAAAGAAGATGCTTTTATATGAAACCCCAGTTTGCTACACTTAGTCACAGCATACTTGGTTACATCTGAGAATACATTGTGTCTTTAATTTTCTGAAAACTTTCCTGATTTCTAGCCCATATTTTTATAGATAAGATTTATTTTAGGCATTGAATCTACTGGCTTAAACTATGGCTTATGGTTATTTTAGATGAACATTTTTGTTCTTTACTCTGATTTATAATCAGAGAGAAAAGTATTTTCACTTCAATGTGGTGTGAAAACCAGCAGTAAAAATCATCTTGAAGATGGTCTTGCTTTCTTATTAAGGCTCTAACTTAGCCAATATTATTATTTATATAACAAATTGAAGTTTTTCTTACTACATGGTCACTGTAATATAGAGAATTAAGAATGATCTTAAAGATACTAAATCTGAATAAATGGTAAAATTCGCATGTTAGAAGTATGCTATACAATAACAGCTATATATAGAAACCTTTTTTAGTATGTGTTATTTGAAGATTATGGAGATAAGCATGTGCCACACATGAAACAAGATTTCATCATTTTTATTGACTTCTTTGCTAATGTGTGTTGTGATTTTTTTTCATCTTAATTGTGGAATAAGTTTACATTGTATTTATTAAAAATACTTTAAACATAGGTATTTATCCTTTACCAGTAACAGGGGGCATCACAGAAGAGCAGTTTCAGACTCATCAACAGCAGCTCGTTCAAATGCAGAGGCAGCAGCTCGCTCAGCTTCAGCAGAAGCAACAGTCTCAGCATTCCTCACAGCAGACGCATCCAAAAGCACAGGTGAGCCATCAGAGTCATGTCTCTGCCTTTCTTTTTTAATTATGCAGTATTGTTCAAATAAGCAAAAATAAATAAGTAAAATCAGTTATTCCCTCTGATTTTTGCCACTCTCCATTTTGAGAATCTAGTCGAAATTTCTTTTTACTTAATTTACATAATTTTAAGTAACTGGTTTATGAACTAATCTCTGAATATTTTGAGAAGAGCACTAGAGCCAAATAGATTTTTAATTTAAGAAAGAAATAACTACTTTTATTTGGAAGGGTAATTGAGAATTCATAGAATTAATTACATATTCTTAAAACCATCATTCCCCACCCTCCCTTATCCAGAAAATATTTTATGACTTTTCTAAAACCTTCCTAAAATGTGTGTGTAAGTACTATGTGGATATGCCTCATGAAGAGAGAAGTAATTCTGTTTAAACATGCAGTAAATATAAGTAGCTTAACCCCTTGCCTCTATGAATCACATTTCTCTGTAGAAAAAAAAATGCTGTTAGGAGATTTTGTCTATGGACACCATTTAAAAAGGACAGTAGGCATAGAATAAAAATACGACATAAAACTGTAGTAACCAAAACTGTAAGACTCATTGTGGACTTCTGGCCTCCAGAACTATATGGAAATAAATTTGTTGTTGTAAGCCATTAAAAACTAATTTAAAATGCATTTCAAAATCAAGCAATCTGAAACAAATAAACTTTGCCTTTCAGGTCTTAAGTTTTGTTGCTCCATAGTCTTGCAAATACTTCTGAAGTAATAACTGAGATTAACTCAGTTCATTTATATTCTGTGAGGTAACTCAGGTCAGCATCTACCCATAGTGGTTCAGCTCATTCTCAAAAGATCAGTACATTGAACCTTAAAGATCCTGAGTCCAACACCATGAGAGTCTCAGTGACCCTGGGACCATCAACACTATTGTGACATCCAGGCGGATCTGGGGCTATTGGCTTTAGTAACAGTTAACCAGTTTCATGCAAAATCAAGGAGGAGTAGACATTTAACTTACCTTTTTTTTCTTTTTTGTGAGTCTCTTGGGTAAACAGCCTAGAGTATTTTCAGTCTTTTTCAAGATTAGGCCAAGACAGGTTTTTACATTGTGACAAAAATATCTATTAGTCATGTCTGTAATTTCATTTCATCCATGGTAGCGAGCTTGTCACAAATTTTTAAAAGCATTCATTAAGACTTGTTAGAAAAACTGATAGAGCATTAAAGGTTTGAGTTTTTAATTCCCAAATTCTTTCTCAGAAATAATTGCTTGCTAGTTTTTAGTCACTTCCCTGTTTTATGTACCTAAAATAGTCTATGAAGTCCTATATCTCTTTATCTAACACTTCTGACTACTCAAGATTAGGAAGGCAACAGCCTTTTGGGTTTGTCCCATTCCCTAATGTGAAATCACATCTGAGAAGCTGAGAGTTTGTCCATTTTATAGGGCTCAAGCACCTCTGACTGCATGTCTAAAACACTCGACTCAGCCAGCGCCCACTTTGCTGCATCTGCAGTGGTCAGTGCACCTGTTCCCGGTCGCAGTGAGGTAGCCAAGGAACAGAACACCAGCCACAGCAACATAAACGGTGTCGTCCAGCCTTCAGGTATGGCTGGGATTTCATTTGAAGTTGTAACCCACTGAATTGGGTTTGGTTTTATTTCTTACATCCAAGGGAGTGTATGAGAAGTCAATCAATATTCTTCAAATTTTCTTTGGAAAGATAGAGTGAATAGCTGAGTGTTTTCTAGAGTTCAGAGTCTCTCCCTGTTTCCTCCCATACACTGGGAACCTGCCTGTGGAACATTCCACTGGTTTCATCCATAGACACATTTTAGAAAATCCATTGAGCTAATTACTAGCCATCACCTTGTGTCATCCATGTTCAATAAGCTTAAAGTCAAGTTTACCTTCCCGTTCAACATTCTCATGGGATCTCTCTCTCTGACACTTCCTCTTGAGATACAGTATTGCTGTGAAACCCTGTCTTTGAGGACTTTACCGGAGTTCTCAACGACTTGCTGTTTCTGTCATCTTTGCCTCTGACTGTAGGATTTTCCAGTTGTTTCACATATACCCATGATGCCAACTGTCCATCTGTCTTAATTATACTTACCTTTAAAGATTCCACATACAGAGGCAGCAGAATATGTTGCAAAGCCTCTTTATGCTGAGGGTATCCTTGGGGTGAATACATTGTACTCACTGATCAGCACCTGTCTTTGGAGAGACTTAATGGAAAGTTAACTTGATATTTAATTAGAATATAAATTTTTGCATTCATTTTTACTATTAAACTCAATTTTAAGTACCTTATTAATGTCCCATGACGTTAATTGAATGCTTTTTTTTTTCTCTTTCAGGAACCTCTAAAACATTATACTCCACCAATATGGCTTTATCATCCAGCCCAGGGATTTCAGCTGTACAACTTGTAAGGACAGTTGGCCACACTACTACAAACCACTTAATCCCAGCGTTGTGCACAAGCAGTCCTCAAACACTTCCCATGAACAATTCCTGCCTGACAACTGCAGTGCACCTCAATAATGTCAGTGTTGTTTCTCCAGTCAATGTGCATATCAACACACGGACTTCAGCACCATCGCCAACAGCCTTAAAACTTGCCACAGTTGCTGCCAGCATGGACAGAGTGCCAAAGGTTACTCCTAGCAGTGCCATCAGCAGCATAGCAAGGTGTGTGTGTGTTTCACCTATCATTCCCTCCCTTTGTGCTGGCTATCCTGTGGGAGGAAAAAGACCTTTTTTTTAACTGCTCAATCAGTGGGTGTCTGTTGACATACTTCATTTCGACAGATCTTGAGGATCTGCTTAGAAAGCTCTGTGACTTCAAAAAGCTTCAGTGACTCTTATTTCTTTGTAGTTTTGGCAGTCTGGAGGATTAGAATTGTTACTAATTCCACGCCAGAATTTAGGTTTCATATCAAAATTTGTTTTTTAACATTATATAAAAAAGAAAGTAAATTATTTCATGTATATGTTAAAGTTGAGAATATTCTAGAATTAATCAAATCTATAGTAATGTATTTCAGAGTGAGTTTTGTATTTCTTTCAATGATGCTAATGCAAGAATAGTAAATCAGAAAAAACTGATTTGCATGGGTTAATAAGCATATGACCTTAAGCCTTTAAAATTAAACTAGTGAGAGGTAATTTAAATAATACTGTACTCCTAACAGTATTCTCTTTGAGCATCACATGCTCTATTGTAAAAAACTGGGATTGTCCTTTTTTTAATTTCAAAGTAATTGAGCTTCTACTGAAAACTATGTTAAATTATTATCTTTCCTAAATAGTTATAAGTAAAGAATTGCTAGAATTTCTGAGCTGAAGAAAACTTCCTCCTTCCTGTCTGGAAATGATAAAAATGGGGAAGGTTCTTGTGAAGTCATGTTTAGTTGTAGTTAGATAAAAATGTGATCTGTAACATATTCTAGAGAGTATTAATGTTTGTTTTACCCTTTGCCTCATTATAGAGAGAACCATGAACCAGAAAGATTGGGTTTAAATGGAATAGCAGAGACAACAGTAGCTATGGAAGTGACATAACCTAAAACAAGTGGCTTTTCCTGTGTGGATGGTGTGCGGTCATGCATATTCCAGCTGAATGCAGCAGGCGGCACTCTGTGGATCACAGAGCGTAACAATGGACCTAAATGGACTACAGTATATCGGATGTTAAATCGATATATGATGTATATTTTGTAAAATTGGGAAAATCACTACCTTGTAAAATAGTTTATTTGTATCATCAATATTATTTCTGTTACTTGAATAGTAGATATTCATCATCATGCTTTTGCACTTGAATTTGCAACTGAATGGATTTTAAAAAATAATTCTTTAATGGGATCATGAGCATGAAATGGGATCCTGCATCACTTGTTTTAACTATTTATTTTGCCATGTTTACATTTTGTATCTTGTAAAAATAAATCCAACTTTGTGTCTAAAAAGTTAAAGATTCATAGCTAGGAAATGAAATTCTTGTAATTTTTTTCTAAAGGAACTGTAAAGTTTTCACTTGGTTCATTTTGTTTCACAATTTGACTAGATGGACTTTTTGGTAAATACTTTAGTGGCATTTCACTGTCAAATATGAAGTTCAAGGCAAAATAGTATTTTCTATTACTGTGCAGGGGAAAGGGATGGATCGATACATGCAAATTTAATGTAGTAACTCACTTTTCCATATATTTTGAATGTATATTTCTATTTATAATACCAGTTTATAAAAAATAATTACACAGAAAAATGGACTAGGAAAAATTATGCATCTAGCACATTTAAACTGTGCAGATATGAAAATTTTTCAAGGATTACATTTTATCTGAAGACTGCATATTTTAACTGGCTTTAAACTGTAACACACCACATAAAAGATATTTACCAGGTATGTATTGCATTATATCATTGCAATAAATATTGGAAGTCTAGATATCGAGCCATCCCAGGTGTTGGGAGGGGGGAGGGTTGTGGCAAGATTGTCTTTTCAATTTTGGAGAGTTTTCCTGTGGCTACAAGGCAAGTAACGGGTTGGAAAAAGTCTGACTGTAAGCGTTGGACACCTTCATAGTGTAGTGTTTTAGTGACTTTTTTTATACGGTTCTTGTAAATTAGATACGTGTAGTGGTGTTTCAGAATGTTTGTTTATGCACTAGTTCAGACAACTTTCCCTGTTACTTGTTCTTGATAAGTGAAAACTGCAGGGAAATAAAAAATACATATCAAAACATGGACATGCTGCATATGTGTTTATTTCACAATGTGCACACAGTGTAAGTGAAAATTTAAGGGAGATGATAGCACTTAACAGCACTTTTCATTTTCACAGTGCTTTCCAAGCATTAATGAAAAGAATTATAAGAAGCTCTTCTGTGGGCACTATTGGGTTTCAGATAATCCAATATAAACTACCTTTGATATGAAAAGTTCTTAAAATATTTTACAGAATGTAAGTAATTTGCAGTGTAGCAGTCATTGAAATCTCATAAATGAGCCTCATTTTATAAATAAAAGTTTAGAGTAGAATTATATTGCAAGGGGGTTTTGTCAAGTAAGTACTGGGAAATGTAAATATTTTTAATGAATACAATTAAAACCATTTCAAACTTAACATAATTTTATACTTTACATTTTTTATATCTACAGTCCTGAAAGTTGTAAATTAATATGTCAGTTGAATTAACGGGCCAAGATTTCTGCTAAGAGTGGTTTTTATTCAGGTCCTAAATGTGTAAAGCAATTTATGGTCAAAACCATAGGAAAGGAATAAATTTAGTTTCTTCATTGGTTGTGACCTGATAGGATCCATTATCGTTTCTGCCATACTACCTCTGGAGTTACTCATTGCTGATTATATAAAGGAAATAATTTTGATTTGATATGTATTATGACTGTGTTCATTCTGCTTATAGTTGGATGTATCTTCTTCTTGCTATTAAGAACTTAAAACAACGTTAGTGCCAATTTCAGAGAAAACTTTTTTTTCCCATTTTACTGAAGTAAAGCATGAAGTCAATTTGCCTTATGTGATATATATGTTATGAATAAGTAAAACAAAAGAACTCTTATTTGTACAGTTTCTGGAGGTGATGGCAAATCCAGAACTTATCAAAAACTGATGACCAATTCATTTGTTCCTTTTGAAGTAAAATAGAAAAACTAAGCCTTCCTTATTCTGTGGTTGTAACTGTTTCATGGATGGCATTTCAATTCCTTGCATACACATTTTTCCAGTGCTTTTCAAAGCTAAAGTGACAGATACTTGTTTTCACTTTATTAAATTGAGGGATAGTTGGTTTCTGCACTGGCCATACACCCCGGTGGTACCACCATCTCTTGGTTTTCTAAGGAAACTAGTATTGGTACTTGGAGCTTTTAGAATACTTGGTGAATGTGTTTCTTTGGTGGGTGGTGGGGATTGAAGATATTTTTGGTTTTTTACATCTACAAAGTAGTAACTCTCATGTGCTAAAAATGACCTTTAATTCAGTGTAGATAAAATTATTTATAAACTATTTTTCTACCTTCCTAAGAAGAGTCTTCCCCCTTCCTTTCTCAGTAATTTAAAGTCATTATTACTTAGCTCTTATAAGTATATTTGAGGATGTATTGCATATATTTCTTTTGCAAAAGACCAAGGAAAAATTAAAATATTTTGAGGGCACGGTTTTTTTAATACATAATGCATACACATATTTTGGTTATTTTTAAAAATAGGAAATACAGTATTTGCAACTGAGCTTAGTGGTTTGTTTTTTATTATTACTACTAAGGTGATTTGGGGAGCACAGTGGCAGGGGAGAATAGTAAGGAGGACTAACGTTTCAGAAACTTTTCCCTAGTATGTACTGCTGATTTTGAGTATGATGCTATACTTCTCAGCAGAGTTTGTTGATCAGTGATATGCTGGTGACTGAAGGGTTTATTTTCCCTTCACTGACTTGGCAAACTACTCAGTTGTAAAAGGTAAGGCTATTTCAAGTGATTCTGAATATTCTATAAGACTAGATGATTTTCATCACTATCAGCAACATCATAACATGGAGCATGTTGAGTTCTCTCTTAGTGACTTTTTCATTTAGTCCTAACAATTCTGTAAAGTACTATTATTTTCCCATTTTACATGTTGGAGAAATAAAGTTTAGAGAAGTTAAATAACGTACCCTGTGTCACATAGTAAATTACTGAACCAGAAAGTAACCTTGTGTGATCACTACTACACTCCTAACCACTGCCTCCCATCTTTAACATGAATGAAGCCCTCTTCAAAGAAATACTTACTGTGCTGCCCAGTCCACTTTGCAACAGCTGAAGCAGTTTTAAATTTCATTTAGAAGACAGTCCCCCACTCACATCACTGGTGAGTACATTACATGCAACTGTGGCTTCTAGCCATCCTCCAAGCAAACCCAGTTTATCCTCTTCAAAGTCTGCCAGACCTAGCCCTCGGTCAGCATAGGCAACAGAACAGGGCCTGGGCCAGGACTTGGCTAAGGTCAGCCCTTTCTGGACCCTAGTTTCTCCATCTGTAAAATGAGCAAGTTCCTGAAACTATAATGGAGGCCACACTGAGATGCTTAGTGAGGTGTGCACGTGGCCCATGTGATGCTGGTTGCTCACCAAGGAAGCAAGTGGTGGTGGATCCAAGGCTAAGCATACAGTTAATCTGCCCCCCCCCGTCTTTAATGTCATCAAGGTTGATCATAGACGATTGTATTGCATCATGTAATGTAGCTGAGCTTGTGTGGAACTAATAATTCTAACCAACTTCAATGACTGACTACAAGTCTCAAAAGAGCATAAGAATTATATGTTTTTCTAGATTGATAACGGGATTGAGCAGGAATACAGCATGGTAGAATATCGAGAGAATTTGTTGGGCTGGGTTTTACTCCCTTTTCTGGTCTTACCACTAAACTTGTATCATACAATGAATGGGTGGAATTAGATGACCTCTAACTTGTCCACCAGCTCCGATGTCATGGAATCCATCCCTCCACCCCCACCCCCCACCCCCTGCCGCCAAGGGCTCCCTTGCTTTCCAGAAAAATCACCTTCCCTGCCATTGTCAGCATCCTTTGACTTACTAGCACCATTCAGAAGGATGAGTAACGAGTCAGATCCAATGTGCCATCCTACAACTCCTTTTCCTCTTGTCCAAAGGGGGAATACTTCACATATATATGTTGTTTTGTTGGTGACCACAACGCTTGAAGTTTTAGCGTACTTAAGAGGAAGATAGCACTAAACCACATATTTCTCCAGCAGTGATTTATTTGGTACAGAATTTCAGTGTTAGGCTATCCCAAAATGGAGTCTTTTTGCCATGCTGGGTGTTAAACTCAGAGGTGCTGTACCACTGAGCTATAGCCCCAGTCCTTTCGATTTTTTGAGACAGGTTCTTACCAAGTTTCCCAGGCTGGACTCAAACTTGTAATCCTCCTGCCTCCTGCCCCCCAAGTAGCTGGGATTACAGGTGTGCACCGTCATGCCTGGCTGGAGTCTTTGTGTCATATCAGAAAAAAAATTACCTCACCTTTAGTATAAAAATGCAAACTATTAGTATCATGAATAGTACATTCTAGATCTAGAGCAGTAACATTTTCCATGTACCAATGTTGAAAAACTTTAACCATTAGTGTACAGAAGAACACAGTTTTTCCTCTGCTTAGTCCCAGGGCTACCAGAGTTCATGGGCATACACATGTGCTCTTGTCTTAGAACACCTATCTCAGGTGCTCTACTACAATAAGTAGGTGTGGTCACTGACGAGGTGAGTCTCGGTTAAGGTTAGCCAAGCTGTAGGATATCAGCTTTCAGCATGGAACATCTGAATGTTATACTGCTGAGTTAAAAAAAAAATAACAAATGTAACGTATTACCATGTAGGCTAGGAAGCTAGCACAGGGCTGGGTCAAGGTGGTACCTGGACTGCTTTCTTTTCTGGTGGATCCTCAGGTTGTACAGAATTCTTTTTCTTCTGCTGTAGGATTCATAGCAATTTGCTTTGAAGCCAGCAATGGAGAGCATTTCTGCTGCTCGGAGTCTGTTAGGTCAGGGAAGGTCTGGGCCCTCGGAAAGTGCTCATCTGATTAGACCAGAGTGTGCAGCAGTCTGATTAATTCAGCTGAATGATTAGGGACTTGGATTTTATCTGCCAAACCTTAATTCTATTGGTCAGAAGCAAGTCACTGGCCTGTGTGCACTTGGGGGAGGAAATTACACAAGGACATGGACACTAGGAGACAGGAATCTAGGGCCACCCTAGGGTGTCAGCAACACATCTTTGTAATTGGATAATTCCGTCCCGCTACCACTCCCCACAGTCTTCATCCATCTCAGGAATGCCTCTGTCTGACTCACCCATTTTTTTTATAAAGAAACAGTTTAAGAGACTCATGCAAACATTTAGCTATTTTGTAAGTCATCAATCTCACAGTCCTGGATGTTGGGCAGGAGATAGGTCAGGATGAGCTGCGTCAGCAGCACCAAAGCCTTTGTGGAAACAAATGGGTAAGAAAAAAAAGTGGGTGCTGAACCTCAGCATCTGAGCGGCCAGGGAGGAGTCAGGGGGAGAAGGATCTGGTAATCCAGAAGTTCTCGTGTCCCTTAGGAGACCTTGCAGAAGTAGAGAACACAGGGTAGAGATGAGTGGTTGGTAAGGAGATCCAGGTGATGGGAGTTAGCAGCCAGGTCAGAGGTGGAGTGTTGAGGACACAGGTCAGAAAACTTGAGGACAAGTCTGTCCCACTTCTGTCAGTCAGAAGCACCTAAGAGCTTTGAGAAATACAGATGCATGGCCTCATCCCATGCTGACTGAATCAGGATCTCCTAAAGAGTCAGGGTACTAGCGTTTCGTACTCAGAGTTCTTTTCTTCCTTTGTGTAGTTGGTTGCTTGGGTTTTGTTCATAAACACCCCACATGATGATTGCAGCTAAGGTTGGAAATGACTAATATAATATTTCTGTTCCTAGTTGTGATGGTAGACAAGTAACTTTACCGAGAAGGTCGGAATTTATTTCCTCCACTGTCAAATAAGGAGAATCGGACTGAGGGTGTAGCTCAGTGGTGGAGCACTTGGCAGTACGAGCTAGGCCTGAGTTCAATCCCTAACACAGAAAAATAAAATAAGGAGCATTAAATGATTTCCGTAGTCTCATTAGCTCCAAGGGAATGCAGAAAAATTCTCTCGCTAAGCAAGCTCCATGGCCACTGGAAATCACGTGATTTTTAAAGAGTTTCTTGTAATAAATGCTCTTCCTTGCCCCTATAAACCTTTGAGATTGTACTTAAAAAATGAGTTCGATTTTGGCAGTTCATTACAGATTTAAAATGTAGTTACTTTAATTCTCTACAGCAGTTCTTAACTATACCTCACACCTTCCCATCTCTGGCAATCTAAATTCCCGAATCACTCCCAGAGCACCATACTCAGAGAATTCTTCACAGTGGTGTAATCGGCCCTTCACAAGTGCTTGTTTATTGCCACTGGGAGAGGTTTCCAGCCTCTCTAGACCAACAGCTGGTAATAGCCCCCTTTCCATGGTATATTTATTACTATATTATGGTAGTTTCTCTTTATCCTCGGGGGATACATTCCAAGACCCCCAGTGGATGCCTGAAATCGAGGATAGTGTAGAACCCTAATAAGCAGATCATCTCTCAATATTCACAGGGAATTGGTTCCAGGACCCCTGTGGATACCAAAATCCACAGATGCTCCAGCCACTTATATAAAGTGGCATGGTATTTGCAAAACCTATGCACATCCTCTCATATTTTAAATCATCTCTAGATTACTTATAGTACCTAATGCAATTTAAATGCTATGTAAATAGTTGTTATGTGTTATTGTATAGGGAATAATGACTAGAAAATATCTACAGGTTCAGTACAGATGCAATTTTATTTTGTTTTATTTAATTTTTGTGGTGCTGGGGATGGAACCCAGGGGCATTCTACCTCTGAGCTAGAACCCCCAGCCCTATTTTATTCTTTATTTTGAAACAGGGTCTCACTAAGTTGTGGAGAGCCTCACGAGGTTACTGAGGATGGCCATGAACCTGCAATCCTCCTGTCTCAGCCTCCCAAGTACTGGGATTACAGGCATGTGCTGCCACGCCCAGCTCAGATGCATTTTTTTATAATCCTGAAGTTTATTTATCAAATTTCATCAGTGGAGTTTCAGATGCAATTTTTAAAAAATATTTTTTCTGCGCATGTCCTAGAGCTGCAAGGAGGCTGATGAGGTAATGGGTGGGCGAGGGCTTTGTGAACTGGAATGCTGTGTGTAAATGGAGGGGTTATCACCATCACTCCATAAAACCTCCCGCACACGCCGCACCTTCCATCTCTCGCCTGATGCTGTCGCCTGGCATTAGTGCTTTTAGAGTCTGCCAGGATATCTTCCTGTCTCATGGCACCAGAGAGGATGGTCCTCCTGCCTCCACAGTCCACGTGCCTCACTGGGACTCTCAGGGTGTGCCCAGAGAGGATAAGACTTGCCAAGGCGAATCAGCTTGTTGGGGACAGAACCAGCCCCGGAACCAAGGACTCTCCATGCCCATCAATCCATCTCTCCGCAGTCTCTCACACTTCTACTTTCTGTGGGAGGATTGAGTATGCTGGGACTCCAGTCAGCACCCCTTGCTGTCACCTCCTGAAAAGCCAGTGTTGGTTGGAAGCCAGCTCCAGGGGGAAGGAACAATCCTTATGCTTCCCTCCCTTCCATGAAGCATTATAAGAATCATTTGGAGAACTTTAATAACTAGGAATTCTTACTTGTTTGGCCTGGTGTCTGCTTTGGTATTGGGATTTTTAAGACTCCCCAGGTATTTCTAATGGACAGCCAAGGTTGAAAACCACTGGTTTTAGGTAAGACCACACTAGAATGTAATTTCGGTGAAAGCAGTCTTGATCTCTTTTGTTCTCTGTTACATTCCCAGCACCAGTGAAGGTGCCGGGAACATAAGAAGTCTTGCTCAAAAAGCATTCATTATGACTGAATAAATCCTTCGAGCATCAAAAAAATATTTTTTTTTCTCTGCAGTTGGTTGAATCCAGGATGTGGAACCCGTGGATATTAGAGGGCCAATTATATACTGCTTTTTCCTGAACATACATACACAGCTATGATAAAGTTTAATTTATAAATTAAGCAGAATAAGAGATTAATAACAATAAGATAGAGCTATTATTGGGGGCATTATTAAGTAAACCGGAGCTACCTGGGCACAAGCATTGTGATAATGACTGTTAGTTTGATAAACCAAGATGGCTACTAAGTCATAAGAGGGTAAAGTACACAGAATGGACACACTGGCAAAGGGATGATGCACTTCACATCCTGGCCAGGTAAAGTGCTACTTCCAAGCTGCACCCACAGTCCTTTTTATTTTTTACTTTAAAACAGGGTCTCACTAAGTTGCTGAGGGTCTTGCTAAGTTGCTGAGACTGGCCTCATAATTGCAATCCTCCTGTCTCAGCCTCCCAAGTACTGGGATTACAGGTGTGTTTCACCACCCCTGACAGACCAGCCTATTATTTAAAAGTTCTAAATCATTTATTTCTGGCATTTTCTTTTAATATTTTCAGACCAAGATTGACAGTGGCCAGTAACAGACCTCAGCGAAACTGCAGATGACAGGCACTGCTGTATTTGACTACAAGGACAAAGTAGCCGTCCTTAAAAGGATGTTTTAGGGGAATTTTGCTTGCCTAACATTTACATAGCATATTGGGACTTCTCCGGAGCTTTTCTTAGGACACTGTTGTCTCTCTGTGCCATCTTTACCCTGATGACTTAAAAATGTTTATCTTTAGCCAAGAATTCTGCTCCAAATTCTATTCTCCTATATCCAATGCATTGTTGACACCTCCACTTGGAAGTTTCATAGACCTAGCCGGGCGTGGTGGCGCATGCTTGTAATCCCAATACTTGGGAGGCTGAGACAGGAGGAACTGGGTTCGCGGCCAGCCTCAACTACTTAGAGGGGCCTCCGCGACTTAGACCCTGTTTCAAAATAAAGAATAAAAAATAGGGCTGTGGTTATAGCCCAGAGGTAGAATGCCCCTGGGTTCAATCCCTGGTACCGCAAAAAAAAAAAAAAAAAAAAAGAAAGTTTCACAGACCTGCCCAAATATACCATGTGCACAATGGAATCCATTTTCTCCTAGGTGTCATCTGGAGTCCTTTACCTCACCACCACCCACCCCATTAAAATCCACTGGCAAGTCTTGACATATGCTCCAAAATATACATTTTTTTGTTTGTGGTGCTGGGGATTGAACCCAGGGGTATTCTACCTCTGAGTTATACCTCCAGCCCTATTTTATTATTTGGAGACAAGGTCTCCATAAGTTGCAAGGGTCTCACTAAGTTGCTAAGGCTAGCCTCAACCCTGCTATCCTCCTGTGTTAGCCTCCCAAGCACTGGGATTACAGGCATGCACCACCATGTCCGGCCAAAAATATATATTGAGTCCATCCATTTCTCTCCTTGTTCAGACTCGCCACTGTCCATTGCCTTTTCTTTTCTTTTCTTTTCTTTTTTTTTTTTTTTTTTTGCAGTACTAGGGATTGAACCCAGGGGCATTCTACCTCTGAGCTCCCACAGCCCTATTTTTTATTCTTTATTTTGAAACAGGGTCTCACTAAGTTGTGGAGGGCCTCAATAAGTAGCTGAGGCTGGCCGTGAACCCGGATCCTTAGGTCTCAGCCTCCCAAGTACTGGGATTACAAGTGTGCGCCACCACGCCCGGCTTCCATTGCCTTTTCTTGTACTGCAGCAGCATCAAGACACTTTTCCCCACTCCCATTCTCACTCACTTCCAAGCAGTTCACATGGTACCAAACACACTCCTTTAACACCCAGATATCAGTTTCCTCCTAAAAACCCTCCCCTCCATTGCTTTCTATTGCATTAAAATCCCACTTCCCTCCAAGGCTGTAAGATCTAACACGGTTTTGCCACACTCACCCCATTTTACTCCCCCGCCTCACTCACCACTCTTGGGCCCCAATGGTCTATCTGGCTCTCAACTTTTGTGTGTATGTGTGTGCGGTACTGAGGATTGAACCCAGGGAATTCTACCTCTAGCTACATCTCCATCCCTATTTTATTTTTTATTTGGAAACAGGGTCTCACTAAGTTCCTGAGGCTGCTTTCCAACCTGCCATCCTCCTGTCTCAGCCTCGCAAGTACTGGGATTACTGGCATGCGCCACAACGCCTGGCTGCCTCTTGACTTTAACAAGCCATTTCCTGGTGTGGTGCCTTTGAACATGGACATTCCTTCTGCCGAGAACACCCCTCTCATCCTTTAACCCCTGAGGGTCCCCCTCGTTAGAGAGTTGTTCCCCAGTCATCCTTTTTAAAGAAGCTACTTTCTGGCATCCTCCTCTGGCTGGATGGGACAGTTATTTTCTGTCCCAGCCCCTTATCTGTGTATGTTAGGAAGGAAATAACTTTTGTCTGTTTACAGGTCCTTTCACCTGTTGCATGAGCCTCGCAATGGCAGGGACTTGTTCTCAGTTGTTTCTCCTGCACTTGATGCTATTTATTTGTTGAATAAGTAAGTGAAGGAGTAAGAATGCTGTTAAATAAGGTCAAGAGGTTTCCTTTTTATCTTTTATTCTTTTGACTGTTATTTTAGACCAAAACACTTTGGCTACCAAACATAGCTTCATTTCTCTTGAACTTATTAGCCAAACAGATTTCAAATCTAAACTAGTTTATGTTTAAAAAGATTGACCTGCAGCTTCGGAGCCTAGTTTTCCTTGTGAAGCTTCCTTAGGGGTTGCTATCATCTTATACGGCCTTCTCCCATCATGGAGCAGATGGTTGTGGGTGGAGAGTGGCAGAAAATAGGCTTTAAAGATTCCCAAAAGTTATTTTTCTGCTTGTATTTATATGGAGTTAGCAGTTGTACTCAAGTGCTAGCAAATCTGGGAGCAGGTTGAATAGCTGCTGGTTTTGCCATTGTGTTTATAAGCCACAAATATTTCATTAATGATTATTGTAAGGTATCCGGGGTCTGTGTCTAACCAATGTTTCCTTCTGCATTGTGTTTTCAAGGTCTATTTTTGTCAAGGATCAGATTTCAACAGAGTTGTCAGGGATTCAGTGAATCATCAAAGCTTCCACTTAAGCTATTTTGTAGGGATGATGCTGACAACCACCAAAAGCCACCTCAGATATTTGCCAAAAAAACAAATGCAGACTACATTTATACCCAGCTGTTGGTACCTGACCCCGGGTCTCTTCCCATCTGGCTTGATTCAGGGTTAATTTTTTTTTTATCATCTCAGCTATTCTGTCCTGGCTGCTTTGGAGGAGCTGATCTCCCCCACACGCATCACTGAGGTTAAACTTATTTCAGTGTTTATGAATGAGGAGCAAACCTTTTCTCAAAGGCTTTTGCCAGTCGGGCGTGGTGGCGCACACTTGTAATCCCAGTACTTGGGAGGCTGAGACCGGAGGATCAGGGTTCACAGCCAGCCTCAGCTACTTAGCGAGGCCCTCCACAACTTAGTGAGACCCTGTTTCAAAATAAAGAATAAAAAATAAGGCAGGGGGTGGAGCTCGGAAGTAGAATGCCCCTGGGTTCAATCCCCAGTACCCCCCCCCAAAAAGGATTTTGCCTTTCTCCATTCTGTCTTGGGGAATAGGTTGTATAAAATGTTTATAACTATAAAAGAGCTCTACTAATGATCTAGTCCTCTCATCTGGGACTCAGAGAGGTGAAGGAGCTTGTCCAGAGTCACAGAGTTAGACGGTGTCCAATGTGGACTGAACCAGAAAGAACGCCAATTCCCATGTGCTTTTCTTTATATGACCCTGGTCCAACAAGGAGTTGTTAATGATTTTCAGCTCTTAGTTATAAGTTCTGATTTTAAAAATGTCATATGGTGATGTTGCTTATAAACATTTAGATGGTTTATTAAACATATTGTATAGACTCTTCTTAAATACTGCATGCCTTGAAATCAGTATTTTTAAATGTTCATTTGCCTTTAGGGTCAAATTTAAGATTATTATATTAAGTAGAAGTTCATCGAATTATCCAGTTTTTAAAAAATGCATGCCAACTGTTAGAAATGTTTCATATATTCACTAATTCAGCCTAATTTCATTGGGTTGAAGATACTTATTAGCATTTATTTAAATTAGATGTACCTTTCAAATTAGAAATTTTATTAGAAAGTGGTAAATAAGCCGGGCATGGAGGCACATGCTTGTAATCCCAGTACTTGGGAGGCTGAGATAGGAGGATCGCAGGTTCGCAGTCAGCCTCAGCAACTTAGTGAGGCCCTGTTTCAAAATAAAAAATAAAATAGGGTTGGGGGTGTAGCTCGGAGGTAGAATGCCCCTGGGTTCAATCCCCAGCAACAAAAATAAAAAAGAAAAGAAAGTGGTAAGTTACTGGAATACTGAATTTTTGCTAATGACCCTCAAATATTTATAAAATTATTGTATAGAAATCTGGACCAAATGCCTTTTTTTAATTTACTTTTTCTTTTTTTGTGGTACTGAGAGTCAAATCTAGGGGAATTCTACCTCTGAGCTACACCCCCAGCCCAGCCCAATTTGTATTTTTTATTTTGAAATAGAGTGAGGTTGGTCTTGAACCTGTGATCCTCCTCTCTCAGCCTCCCAAGTACTGGGATTTTAGGCATGTGCCACCACACTTGGCTTTATTTACTAATTTTTCAGAATAATTGTTTTTTTTTTTTTTTTTTTTTTTTGCGGTACCGGGGATTGAACGCAGGGGCGTTCTACCTCCGCGCTACGCCCCCGGCCCTATTTTTTTATGCTTTAGTCTCCGCCTCCCAAAGTACTGGGATTACAAGCGTGCGCCACCACGCCCGGCCCAGAATAATTGTTTATAACCTTATTCAGTAACTATGAGCATTCACTGTGTTTAAGACACCCCAGAGCACTGTTGGGGATATAGTTTAAGAGGCATGGTTCCCTGGGGGGGGGGAATGGTATCCATGTAGGTTTAATTTCTTTTATAATGAAAGAGGTTGAGTATCTTTTCACATATTTAAGAGTCACTTTTAGGTTCCTGCACCAATTTTTCTACTGGATTATCAATTCTTTCACTTAGCATAATGTTTTTAAGGCTTATCCATGTTGTGGTATGTGTCAGTTCTTCATTCCTTCATGCTTATCCATTCATTTGTTGATTCATGTTTTGGGTCATTTCTACCTTTAGGTCATTGTGATTAGTGCTACTATGAACACAGGTAAGCATGTATTTAAGTACCTATTTTTCAATGCTTTTGAGTATATGACTAGGAATGAAATCTCTAGATCATATCATAATTCTATGTTTAACCTTTTAACGAGGCCTCAAACTGTTCCACTATGGACAAATCATTTTACATTCCCATTGGCAATGTAGAAGAATTCCAGTTTCTCCACATCCTCACCAACACTTTTTAGTGGTAGGGATTAAACTCATGGGCATTCTACTTCTGAGATACACCCCAGCCCATATATATATTTTTTTTATTTATTTTTTTGCGGTACTGGGAATAGAACCCAGGAGCAATCTACCTCCAAGCTATACCCCCAGCCCTATTTTATTATTTTATTTTGAAACAGGATCTCACTAAGTCACTAAGTTGTGGAGGGCCTCACTAAGTAGCTGAGGCTGGCTGCGAACTTGCGATCCTCCTGTCTCAGCCTCCCAAGTAGAGATTACAAGCATGCACCACCACACTAGGCTTATATTTTTGTTTTGAAACAGGATCTCACTAGGTTGCTGAGAATCTCACTACTTGCTGAGGCTGTCCTCAAACATGGGATCCTCCTGTCTCAGCCTCCCAAATACTGGGATTCTAGGCATGAACCACCATGCCCAACTACTTATTTTCCTTTTTAAAGAAATTATAGCCATTGTAGTTTTGATTTGCATTTTTCTGATGACTAATGAAATTTGGCATCTTTTAATGTGCCCATTGGCTATTTGTATATCTTTTCTGGAGAAATATCTACTCAAGTTCTTTGCCCATTTTTAAAATTGGGTTGTCTTTTTAGGTTGAATTGTAAGAATTCTTGACATGTTCTGGATACTAGAACCTTATAAGCTGTGTGATTTGTAGAGATTTTCTCCCAATCCATGGCTTGTTTTTTCACTTTCCTGATAATGTTGATGTACAAAAGTTTTGAATTTTGAAGTATGGTTTTCTAATTTGGTTGTTACCTCTCATGCTTTTGATGTCATATTTAAGAATCTATTACCAAAGCCGGGCGTGGTGGCGCAGGCTTGTAATCCCAGTACTTTGGGAGGCGGAGACCGGCGGATCCGGGTTCGCGGCCAGCCTCAGCTCGCTTGCTCTCTCTCTCTCTCTCCCTGTCTCTCTCTCTCTCTACCTAGTGAGGCCCTCCGCAACTTCGTGAGACCCAGTTTCAAAATAAAGTATAAAAAAATAGGGCCGGGAGTGTAGCGCGGAGGTAGAACGCCCCTGGGTTCAATCCCCGGTACCGCAAAAAAAAAAAAAACTATTACTAAATTGAAGGTCATGAAGATTTAATCCTATGGTATTTGGTAAGATTTTTGTGGGGTTTACTCTTATATTTAGGTCACTGATGCATTTTGAGTTGTTGTGTAAGGTGTGAGCTGGGGGACAACTTCACTCTTTTGCATGTGATGTCACTGTCCCAGCAAGGAAGCCAGAGCTTCTCGTGCCCCTGACAAAAGCGTGTGGGAGCAGACGGCTGCCGGCTGTGGCCCCTGGGCCTCTGGTGTCCCACCAGGCCACCCTTCCGTCCTTGGCAGCCCTTCCCGCAGCCTCGGGTCTTCCGTTTGTGAGCCTGGTGCCAGCTTTGCCTCTGGTGCTTAGCCGAAGAGCTTCATCCCTTGTGCCCTGGCCTCCTTCCACCCCCGCAATTAGCCGAGAAGCTCTCCTGCAGCTGACACAGGGCCAGGGCTGCGAGATCCCACGCCAAGGAACCTCTTGTACTAATTTGTAACCACAGTGCCCAAAAAGTCTAACCTTGAGGACATCTGGGAAGCACCCCCACTTCCCCAGCTGGCAGCCACACGGCAGGCCCGAAGAGGGCTGCCGGGGCACGGGCGCTCAGCAACCCCAGCCTGGCCCCCTTGCTGGTCCTTGCTCTGCCGGGGAGCGGTCAGCCTGGGCCGGGGCAGAGGGGCCCCATCGACTGCAGTAGCCTGGAAATGGCACGGTTGCTTCTGGGCCTCACAGCTGTTGCTGGGTTGTAGGATCGGAGGTAGATTTCTCTCCCAGGAAATTGCTTGGGCATGAATTTTTCATTTCAGACTCATGGACATCTCCTGCCTACCATCCCGCCATCCTTCTAGATCCCAGTGAGCATGCGCCAGTCCAAGAAGAAGAGAGCCTGCGCTTGCGCTCAGCTTTGTTAGCGCCCACCTCAGAGCAGGTCTTAGAGAACTTTGTGTGTGTGTGCGCATGGCACTGGAGATTGAACCTAAGGGCATTTTACCTCCAAGCTACACCCCAGCCCTTTTTATTTATTTATTTATTTATTTATTTATTTGGGGGTACCGGGGATGGAACCCAGGGACATTCTACCTCTGAGCTACACCCCCCGGCCCTATTTTTTATTCTTTATTTTGAAACAGGGTCTCACTAAGTTGCCGAGGGCCTCACTAAGTAGCTGAGGCTGGCCGCGAACCCTGATCCTCTGGTCTCAGCCTCCCAAGTACTGGGATTACAAGCATGCGCCACCATGCCTGGCCCTTTTTATTTTTTTTATCTTGAAACAGGGTCTCATTAAGTTGCTGAGGTTGGCTTCAAACCTGTGATCCTCCTGTCTCAGCCTCCAAAGTACTTTATTCCTTTAAATCACTTTTTTTATTGTCGTTTTAGGAGTTTACTTCCAATCATTTATTAAGTACATAGGCCAGCACTGTCCAATGAAGAGATAACACAAGCCACATATGTATTGAACATTTTCTAATAGCCATATTTAAAAGACACAGGTGAAATCAACTGTAGATCTTATTGAACTCAATATACCCAAAACATTACAATGTAAACATGTCATAAATGTAAAAATAATGAGATTACACTCTTCCGAGGTCTGTTGAGTGGAAGACTATTTTACACTGCTTCAGTTTTTAAGTTTATATTTGTCAAAGGGAAATAGAAACCTAAAATTCAGTTCCTGGGTCACACTGCCCCATGTCAGGTGCTTAAGAGCCCCAGGTAGCTCAGGGCTACTGTGTGGGAACGTGCAGGTACACCGTTGGTAATGAAGGGTTGAGTCGGCAAGCTTACTTCATCCGCAAAACCCAGGAGGCTCTGCCCCTGCCAGGGTCAGCCAGCGCCTAGACATGGTAAGGCAGGAGGGAACCTCCTGCCTGGAAACAACCAGCCTGGGCCCGCCCCCACCCACCCCTTACTGAGCTCTATACTCCAACCACTTTCCACCTGCCCTCATCACCCCAGGCCGGGAACCAGATAACCAAGCACAGTCCTAGAGTGGTTGGAACGATCCAAACTAGCCAATTCTAATCCTGCCTATCCTGCCTTACCCACTCCATCCTACAGACCCTGTTATCCCTGTCTCCTGACCTCTTCTTCTTCTTTTTTTTTTTTTTTTTTT